>LWMK02000932.1:0-19575 GCA_001693075.2 Taenia saginata
GGACTGGCGAAGCATAAGTCAAGCCCTGATGTGTTATAAGCATGGAGGGCCTGAAGGATTTTAAAACCAGATGTACAAGTTGACAAGATTAGGCCATTTAATTATCCAAAAGCGTCTCAGATGTAACATTAGCTATATGCAAAATACGCAAACTGTAAATGGTGGATATTGGTGGGAAAGCGATTTCGACTTCCCAAATGGGGTTCGGATAAATTGGGAACCCCATAGAAGCGGGCCTTTCCCATCTGAAACTACAAACTAATTGCTATTACTGCTACGTATTTGATCAGCTTAGCATCAAACTATAATTACTTACTTTTGAGTACAAATTAGTTACTTATTTCAGTGTTTTTTGATGTGGTAGACAAATTGTCGCCAAAGATCTTTAGGAGCAAAAATCCTAATGGAACAATAGAGGCTCTTTCTCTTTATGAACAAATTTTCTATTCGTCTTGTAAGAGTGTCTACACGTCATCACTTAGGTCGCCTCAACTTCTCGTGCTGATTTGTTCGTTTCGCCTTAGCTCGGCGATCAAAGTGGCTTTAGCACCGTCACTACGCAGTGGGACGCCACAAGGGCGGAGAGTTGTTGCCCAGTTTTCACTGAAGTTGCTTTAGCTCCCGGTGTGTGTACAGTCATTAAGGTTTTATGGTACGTCTCTTAAGGTATTACATGCCTCATTTGATTTAAAGCATCCTGCCACATTCTAAGGAGGCATTGCCTCCTTCGCCATGTTCGAACGCCACATTTATAAACAAAGAGAACCACCCTCTTAAAATCCTGCCAGAATGAGGCAATCCGCTGGGTGGATTCAAAGTTACCTCAAAGGTTTGCCCCAGCAAGCAAAAAGCCTTGGCCCCAGCCAGGCGACCCAACTGTTGAGCGCGTACAACTTGGTCATACACAATAGTCTTCTTGGTTCTGTCTGGCAACGGTTCCTAAAATATTGCAATAGAAGAAACGAGTAGTTGTAACCCATTTGTGCCGTTAAACATGGGGCTAACTGAAAGGAGGCTTGTGTGACGTGTTTTGACACTTGAGTAATTAAACTGACAGCCTGGCGTTCCCTTACTGGTGCCTCTGTAAATGGATGACAACTTGTAAGCAAGACAACCCTACTCAATAGTGTCTTCGGTGTGGATGTAAGGACCAAATTGGCACACAAGACAGAAGGCTCATCGAAGTAGCTTCTTCACACCACAAGATGCTGGGCGTTATCCAAATCAACCAGCACGAGGCATCCAACTGCAAACCAAGTGACCAGGAAGCACGACAGCTACATTCGCCATTGGAACAATACATCATGAGAGAATCATGCGATCTCAATGCGACTGGGCAAAAAAGACGCATTTTGTGAGGTTATCATCAATTACAATCTTATATGCACTTAGAATTGCTCGTACTTACACTCCTTTTGTCCGCAAGATGGAAGGACGAAGCAACAGTTGTGATTAATTAGATGCCTAGCCTCGCTCATTATTGCCTTTCAGTAGAATCCTCCTTGGAAGGGCTTGCCTGCTACTTGAAGCTGTCTATTCATGCTTTGATGATCGTCGAACTGTCACACAGTGATGCAGATCAATCTCATCAGGAATCCTTTCAGAGCGTGGGATTCATTCCTCTGGCCACTATTGCTTCCACAAAAGGACCTTGCCAGGATGCTCACTCCACCTCTACCAAGATTCCTGCTTTCGAATCAAACAACTCAACCGTCTCCATCGGCTTTGATTTAACGTGGCTGCTTGGATTGAATGTGTCAATATTTGAGACCGTTAAGTTGGGGCCAGCTCAATCACTCTCTCTGAATGTAGCCACAAATATAGTTGTGAACGGAGCGACGTCAGTTCCAACCACATCCAGAGGGGTTGAAAGCCCATAAAATCCACTCCGAAGGAATTCTTTTGATGGAAATGGAATACACAAACAAGAACTTGGAATTCTACGTTAGTTTGCATTTAAAACCGCTTTATAATTGTAAGCCGTGAAATTGGAGACCGTGGATGGGAGAGGGACAGAGACGGAAGAAGACAACCGAATCACACCCGTGTGGGATTGCCAGGTAAGTTCACCTTGCTGTCACACTACCTAATTGAGTGGATACGGTTTGTGCATGAATTCATCCGCAGTCCCCATGATCCCTTGTAGTAGTCGGAGAAGGAAAGTGACTAGACTGCAAATGGACTTGGATTAGTGCACAACGAATACTATGGGCACAGACAGACACAAATGGAGGAGAAAGGGAGTATTAGCGAATGAGGGTGCAGAAATGGAATAGGTTTGGACGAATTCGGATTTGCACAGAAAGCTGTGGAATCAGCACGACGCCAATGGCTACAGCAACCTCAGAATCTGCGCAAGGATCCTCCAGCCGCCTCTGTTGTTGCTGATTTTTGCCAGGACCCTTCACTTGGTTCTGAAGGCACAATAACGCTTTTAAGCGGTTCACACGGCCAAAAAGTTGCTTTGAGGAATTATTGAGGAAGACAGGGACTGGCCAGGGACCACCTGAAGATGTAATCGGTGCTGTGTAGCTAGTCATTCAGCGAGATCGTGGAGAGAATTGGTCTTTCCGAGAGCTGTTGGTGATTGCGAGTCCTGGCAAGAAGAGCATTTTACCTTCCTCCTCTTCACTGTCCACCGTCTTTACGAATCGTGGCTAATCCTTTGTGTTGCAAACGATAATGTCGCCTGCCAAGCGTGAGACGAAAGGAAATTACGTTTAATTGTCTAATGCCTAAGCAATGGCCGACTTAAATACATAAAATGAAGCTACCTTCTACAGAATAGAAATCAACCTTTAACTAACCACTGGAAACAGTGTCGATGTGGAAATACTTGTCGCCACAGCTCGAGCAGGACGAAAAACCCACTCCATCATTGGCGCCAAATACTTGAAATTTCATACGTCTTGGTTACGCTGCCGATTGTGTCCTTCCCACCGTTCCCACCAAACCAATCTACTGCCCTCTACTCATGTCCTACGAACGGTAAAGAGCCTGACGGGAGTGTCACAATTTGACAGGTTGACTGCAGGAACAACGTGGTGTCACCGACAGACGTGCGACTGTTCTTGAAATGTTCCCATCACTAAGCCATTGTCATTGAGCAAACGGAGATCGTACCAACGTTGTTGACATAAAGCCTTCTGCAAACAGGAGTTAGAAGGCGAAGGGTCTGTATCTTAGAATATAAAGAGGTTCACTGCCACCCACTGCTCCATCTGTGCAACCAACCATCTCTGTCCCCGGTTGTCAGACAGAAGTAGTAGCAGCAGAGATGTGTGAATGCTTGACGCTAGCATTTTCCTACCCGGAATCGACAATAATCCCATTCTTCGTGCTCTACAACATTGCGACAATTTCGTGTGATTGGCTCACCATACTTTGGGCTTTACACTCACCTAACAAGCCCACCGCCTTTGGAATTCTACAAGGGAAGCCAAACGAGCTATGGCGCGTCGTGAAGAATTTGTGCAGGAAGTGACCCATGTACAGACTACATCCTACGTCATAGTTTCAAATGCAATTATGGCACAGTTGTTCACCTCTTAGTTTCACCTGGCCTTCTCTTAGGCTTTGAAATGATGTTTGAAGAGGAAAAGCTAATACCCAGAGCTAAATTTTACCACCCTTGCTGAAAACGTGGCAAATCATCTGTCCAACGTAAAGGCAATCACAAAAAATGTGCGTATTTTCTTCTCAAAAATTACCTTTTGTAAAGAATTATGCACAAAAGAAGACATTTTTAGGAAAACGATGTTTTGCACGACAATGTGGTTGAGGCTCTTGAATAATCGTCTCCTTACACTCTTGACCCGTTTTTGTGGTGCCCAGTACAAAAAAATAAAGTCGTACATACCTAAATATTTATAATAGTTTCTGGTGATCTTAGGTATCTCTTAGAAATGCTACTCCACCCCAGTGGAGTTGCTCTTGCATAGGAACCGATATTTAATATTGCTCACCTCACCCCACGTATGTGCAGCTACTGAAACCAATAAGTAGTATTCATTCCTATTGAGAAACTCCTATCATTACCGTTACTCCTGCCCCACAGCTGATGTCCTTTTAAAATGGGCATTATGGTCAAACTAGATGGACAGTGAGGAAGAGCCTCTTAGCTAACACTTGCAAAAGGACCACAAGATTTGCTGTGTCTTGCGTCGTAATTTAAATGGATCGTTGAAGAATTAGGACCTGCATAAATTTACAGATTCACACTGGGTAAAATGCCAGTCGTCCACACCGAAGGCAAGGTGAGGCATAGTCCATTGCAATGTTGCCTCCCACGTCTCAGTTAAGTGGTGAGAGAGGGATACACTAAGATGGCAGCAGTAACAGAATTCCACGTGGAAACAAAGACTGCTTTAAGTTTCCAGCCCTTAACCACCTAAGTCCTACATTGGCTTGGGCAGCAAACTTGCAATTCCTGCGTCCTCGACCCCGAGGATTGATAAGAGAGTACCTTGAGGCGACACAGCAGACACTCCAGTCGAGTTTCCATAACGATGCTTAACATCATTCCCAACGACAGCAAGGCGTAGACGGAGTGACAAGTGTGCCAACGGCGTCAGATGCGTGTCCATGGGGAAATGCAAAAAAGTGCCGACGTTGGCGTGGCTTCACCCACTAGTGTCACCAAAGGGAATGTTGTAGACATCGTGTAGAAGGGTTCGACGTTAACTCTAGGGCGCATTAGCTCCCTCATTAGCCTGTGCAATCTCGGAACCAACCGGGCTCGGTATTCACAGGGGACCGACCCGACGACTAAGTGAGTTCATGCTACTCTAGCAGACTTTTGGCCTATTCAAGTTCCACATCTGGGTGGCAGAAGATAATCAAGTCAAGTCTGCAATGACGTGTCAGCCTCTGCGCGCTGTACTTCGTTCCACAAAACAGTCTTGGAGCTCTTCTCTACCTTAACAACATGTGCTTACCCATACCACTTATTACAACTTCAGCGAAGAATCTGGATGCAAGCACAAACGTGGTGAAATGACTCACAATTTGTTCCAAGCAGTCTTTGATGGGGCGATGTATAGGGGGATGTGATTTGCAAAACCGCAACAAGTGGAGAAGGAAAGAGAAGAGAATAGGGGATAGAGGAAACACATTTTGGATGTCACAAAGTCAACGATTGCTATTCTCTCTCTCTCTGTGGGTGCACAAATTGTGGTAACCCTTGTGCTAATAAATACGAGTAGAGAATTTCATCCGAATACCCTCCCTACGAGTAGAACGGTGGTAGGTCGGCGGGAGGAGGATTCCTGCAAAGAAATGCAAATGGGTAGGTCAAGCACCTGTCGAACAAATAAGTGAAGTTGTAGCTAACAACGCACTTAAACATCTTCGCAGCGTTTCTCTGACGCCACCTCTGCAATATCAGCACAGCAGCGGTGACTACGAGGTAGGCTCCTAAGGTCCCGAAGACAGCCAGCAGCGCGGTCTTCGTATTCACACGTCCTTTAGGCAGAAAACCGTCTCCTTCAGTCAACGCCATTACTCCTTGTCTACTTTCGTATGGAAAGCCAAACTTACCCTCGACTGTTTGTTCAGGAGGAGGTGCTGTGTACCCGTGCTCAGGTAGTTTGATGAGTGGCGAAGCAGCAGGTTTTTTTCAAAACAGATATTTACCGGTTATGGTCAGCACAACATCAGTAAACCAGCAAAACCACTACAGAATTTAGCCGTTTATGCCAAGTTATTCAAATGACTTCAAGTTGTTACAGCGTTGCGTTTAAATTGGAGGAAAGTGACTTACAAAGTCTCATTTAACTAAGCATCACTTTATGGGGTTAATTTATCACTGGGTTTGGTGAAGTGGCCGTAGGAAGTTCACAAACTTGCCAACTTTAATGACTGTTGAAAGGGTTGCGTGGGTGGTCTCAGGAGGCACTGGTTCTAAAAGAACCAGAAAATACAGGACTCTGATTGGTCAATGAGATCTCTGCTGCCTTTCCATTGGCTCATCTTCTTGGGAGAAGAAATTTTTCCAATGAGATGAGCCGACCCTTAAGATGCTACACATAGTTGTGCAACACGAAGCAGCTGCTTTGGTAGCTTTAAAGTTGATTAAACCGTACTGTTCCTGTCATCTAAGAAACTGAGTTGTCAGATGTGGCAGTAAAATGGATACTACAGCAGTCTAGTGCCATAAAAGGGGACAGTTTAGGCAAATTGCAGCACATCTTACGTTGTGTGGTGGTCGAGGCTGTTTCCGTTTTCTCCTCCTTCAAAGTGCTGGTTGAAAGAGTTGACTGAGTGGTCTCAGGAGACGCTGGTTCTAAAATAATACACACAGGACTCTGATCGGTCAATGAGATCTGTGCTGGCTTTGCATTGGCTCATCTCCTTGGTAGCAGAAATTCACCTAATGTGATGAGACTGCTCTCGTAGTGCAAAACATGATTATGCCTCTAGAATAAAGCTGCTTCCTTGGTTTAACAGTTGACTCAGATCTACACAAGTGGAATCTACTGATGCATTTCCTGTTTTTATATTCCAAGGTAGGACACCAGAGGTGGCAGTCAAATTGACACCTCAGAAGCTGTTAACAGCCACGAAAGGAGAAAGTTTAGGCGAATTGCAGCACATCTTACGTTGTGTGGTGGTCGAGGCTGCTTCTTTCGTCTTCTCCGTTGCTACCTCCTCCTTCTCCTTCGGAGTGCTGGTTGACGCAGTGGTGAGGGTGGTAGAGGAAGTGGTGGTTTTATCATAGCCTGATGAGAGATTAAAAAGATACACAGATGCCTTCATCTAATATCATTGGGAATAAAATATTCTCATTATTGATGCCATTTTACATCGCCTCATCCATCCACACCCACTGTCGACCAACTGTACTGATGGTGTAATTCTACATAGTTTCACCTGTATTTGGAAGGAAAGCCTCCGAAGTTTACGTGCTTACTTACGAGGACACATGTCTCTTACCTGCAAGGTCGACGAGCAGCACGACTGCAGTGCTCTCAGTTCCATGCTTATCCATGTGTATCTTTGTCTTCATCACTGCCTGCACCCGACACGACAACGTTCCCTCTGCAAGACCCTTCAATACCGTGTACGTATGAGTTGTTTCGCCAGTCATTCGGGGATATTTGTTGTTGAGCCCACAATTCCACTTGTAATAGGGATGTTTGCCCGGCAGTTCAGACGGTGCAGTCCAGGTTAACTTCACCGTACCTGGACCAATTGGTGTCAGTTGTACATCTGCTGGAATTCCCGGTACTGGAGAAGAGGCACAGTACTAATAATGAAGTACTCGTCATCACAAAGCACGGCTTAATAGTCTCGTTTGATTGTCTTTACCTCCAGGATTGGTTTCAACAACGCCCAAGCTGGTCCAAAAGGGCTCATTGTTAGTGCAATTGGACTGCAATTTGATCTCGTATTTGGCATCTACTGTGAGGTTACGCAATATCACCGTTTCATAGTTTGGACGAGGTGCTTGCATCACATGAACTGCATTCTCCTCCAATGGAGACGCGTCCACGAGATAAGTACACGAACCTTGAAACAGCTGTGGTTTGCCCCATTTGGCCGTCACACTATCCCAGGAGACATGTAGCTCGTGGAATGGAGGCTGCAAGGCGTCTAGAAAATGAATTGACAAAACGGTCCTCCAATTTTGCTACTTACAATACAACACAGTGATGTAGCTTTGAGGGAGACTTACGGAAGTGAGGCATAATAATGGAGTGAACAGCCGCATTGTTCACAGCGTCACTTGTATGTGCTCTGACAGAGAAGTTGCCTAGGTATTTGAAGGGGGCGCTTGGGCTAACCTCGAATTGCACGGTCTCGTCGTGTTGGGCGCTTATAACTTTTTCATGCTCAATAGCCTTCTTGGTTACGTCTCTAAATGGTTTCTAAAATATTGCAATAGAAGAAACGAGTAGTTGTTAACTATTTGTGTCGTTAAACATGGGGCTATAAGGAGGCATGTGTGAGATACTTTGACATTTGAGGGACCAATCAGGGGAACAGCGTTGTAGAACCTCAAACCACCTTATGCAGTACCGAAAATGTGAGCCTGACATCCACATCCGTAGTTAGAACAATGCTTTAAGTGTGTCAACATCCACGTCAATGCCCTCTGTATGCAAAACCAGGACTTGGTATTCGTTTTTACCTCAGCGGTAACAGCAGACGTTGTGGAAGAATGCTCAGGGATGTGCGCAGAAAGCTGCTTTTAAAAGTAGAAGGAACACGCAGCATTGCTCCATCTCCTCTTCAAGTTTTACGGTCCTCTCCATGCCTATCCTACCAACACCTCACAAGTCCCCGCAAATACTAGTGCTCAAAGAGGTCGAGATTCGGAAGAGAAGGCGGAAAGAAAGGAGGACGAAAAACTTACTTTATCTTTGGTGACCTCGAAAACAACTGTCTCATTATTGTGACTGAAAAGGAAAGTGAAGTTGTGGATAAGGCGAGGATTTCAAGCTAGTGGACGGAAGGTAACGGTGAGGAGAGCCTCCTTGGGTGACGTCAGCTTCAACTTCCCGTAGACATCGCGCGGTGGATCAACTAAAAGACCCGAAAAAATCTTCTCATTCGATAATGAGTTTCGACTATCTTAGAAGGTGAGAATCCAACTCTTTTAATCATGCTCCCTCCATGAAGTGCTTCGATTTATGCGTAGATTTCGAATAAAATTATGCTTTCGAAGGATATTTACGTTCAAACTTTGCTGGTGTGGAGACGGAATGGGCTGTGATGTTAAACTATGGAAGAGATCTATGCAAATCTCTTGGGAGTTCAAACGTGAGGTGCTTTTTGGGGGAGCGTCCTGCCGACTCCACCTCGATCGGTAAAGCGATTGCCTTTAACGCAGGTTTCTCACCCCGGCAGACATTCAGTACCTCGATCTAGGCAGATAGAGCAGATGGACTCGTGGTTCGTGGCTAAGCAAATCGCGCTCCAAACGAAACGGGTAGACTGCTTCTTGACAGGCCAGAAGTCAATGGACATGATAACTTAGCAGCCGTATTTTGACAAAGTGAAAGCATTGTTTCGTTTCTAACTTAACTTTACACACTGGCAACTAATCTCTTGATTCNCGGTCCTCTCCATGCCTATCCTACCAACACCTCACAAGTCCCCGCAAATACTAGTGCTCTAAGAGGTCGAGATTCGGAAGAGAAGGCGGAAAGAAAGGAGGACGAAAAACTTACTTTATCTTTGGTGACCTCGAAAACAACTGTCTCATTATTGTGACTGAAAAGGAAAGTGAAGTTGTGGATAAGGCGAGGATTTCAAGCTAGTGGACGGAAGGTAACGGTGAGGAGAGCCTCCTTGGGTGACGTCAGCTTCAACTTCCCGTAGACATCGCGCGGTGGATCAACTAAAAGACCCGAAAAAATCTTCTCATTCGATAATGAGTTTCGACTATCTTAGAAGGTGAGAATCCAACTCTTTTAATCATGCTCCCTCCATGAAGTGCTTCGATTTATGCGTAGATTTCGAATAAAATTATGCTTTCGAAGGATATTTACGTTCAAACTTTGCTGGTGTGGAGACGGAATGGGCTGTGATGTTAAACTATGGAAGAGATCTATGCAAATCTCTTGGGAGTTCAAACGTGAGGTGCTTTTTGGGGGAGCGTCCTGCCGACTCCACCTCGATCGGTAAAGCGATTGCCTTTAACGCAGGTTTCTCACCCCGGCAGACATTCAGTACCTCGATCTAGGCAGATAGAGCAGATGGACTCGTGGTTCGTGGCTAAGCAAATCGCGCTCCAAACGAAACGGGTAGACTGCTTCTTGACAGGCCAGAAGTCAATGGACATGATAACTTAGCAGCCGTATTTTGACAAAGTGAAAGCATTGTTTCGTTTCTAACTTAACTTTACACACTGGCAACTAATCTCTTGATTCATTAGTCTTGTATCAGGTCTAGGCACCTATGCAAGCTAGTCTATTCAGTTGTGGAATCATAAAACCCAAAGCACTCTCATAAAGATACCTCATGATGTCAGGATATGGCACATATATTTTACTAACGAAAATAAATCGAATCAAATGAACAGACAGTGTAACAAAGCATACAATCTACTCATCTACCGAATTCGGATTGAGTAGTATTTACATACCTTGTGGCTAGCAGAACTCTTATCGTAGATGATCAGCAAGCATTCCCCCGTGTTACTGTGCTTTAACACCACCACGAATGGACCATCACCATCTGCAGGAACTTCATGAACCTCCTTAGCCAATCTAGTGAAGAACAATGCGTGGAACAATTATTCCAAAAGCAGTGCCAATCTGGGTGAAATGAATGCCGATGGAGAGCATTGAGTCTTATTGCACCACACTGTGATGAAGCCGATTCCATCAGAAGGACCTCATGACATCGCGGTGCCTAGATTACACCATCATTGAGAAACCGGCTAGATGAATTCTCTTAAGTTCTTCTACTAAACATCTCCCCATACTATGAGTCAGGTAACAACTCCAAACAGGCGATGTTGAGCTTAACGTGAGGGACGATAGCTGAGGCAGCACTCGCTGAAAGGCACAAAATCCACCATTAATTTGGTAAACTCGTGTGCTTTACAATGTTGCTAAGACAATCACCCATTTTTGGCAAATGAGAAATAGCTTACTGCCTTTCTTCAGGCCAGCGTTGGCAGACACTCCTTGCAAATCGAATTTGGCCTTCATTTCGGCTGCGATGTAATACTCAGCCTCATCGCTGTCAATTGTGGCACATAGACGTTCCATTGCCTTGCTGTTAACCCTCCAAGATTTTCTGCTTCCAGATCTTGTGATGGTCGCTGAGAAATTCACGAGGGCATTCTCTGCACAGTATTTCTTCACAGACCAATCGAGAACTAATGTATTGACCCATTGTTGTTCATAGCTTACACGCAAGTGGCGTGGTTCTGGCCATGTAATCGGTGCATCTTCAGAAGATGCACACAGCAAAACGCTGAGAAGGCTAACAACCACCGCACAGCTTCGCAACATGAGGAGAAGTGCGAGTCCATCGTAGCGAGTTGATTTAGATGCAAGCAAGGATGTCGAACCAATGAAAATCTCCGAGTGCACCAACCAACCACTACGTGTGCACTACGAGACACACGGTGGTGACGGTAGGGTTGCCTGCCATAAAGGTAGTGATACTAAGTGACAAATTAATCATCATTTAATGTTTTACTGGATGTAAGGAATTATGGTTAGCCGGCTTAGGGCAAGACAAATTGTGCCGTTGCATTCGAAGCACTCGCGTTGCAGCCCCTATCATCTGCCCACTTAAATTGTTTTAGCGTCCTCTGGAAGAGGATTATATTTGAAAGCAATATGCATGCTGGAAGCCTCAAGATCCACGCATATCTGCCTGGCACAGTAGTGGTACATCAAAATGATCAACAGCATAACACGACAGTGATTGCAAGCTCGATGACTACTCGAGTCATGCGTGTCTGTCTGCCTTCCCAGCCTCCAATGCCAGCAGTCAGTCTAGGACAATCTCTGTCAAACCTCACCCCCTCCGCTCCTCCTCTTTTCCCTCTCACTGGGTCAAAAAGGTGACCATGAGTGCACAAGGTAGTAAAATTAGGCTTCATCGAGCGCATATCAAAAGATGCATGCAACGTTGAGACTTCACAGCTTCATTACTCAAGACAATATCTGGACGATGCTCATTCAGATTTGTCACATCGCAAAGACGAATCCATCAAACATAAATAAAAATAAACAACCGAGTAGGTGGGCTGGACTCACGGAAGGTTTCCGCCCGTAACGCGTAAGTGAGTTGTCTTCAAATCGATTGAGAAAAGTCCACTGCACCAGAGGTACTGCCACTAACCAATCAAATGGCTTTAACGCTTCACCGCCCACTCCATGCCTTTCCACATCTCCATCGCCTGTGATGATCCAATTCAACCATAATGACCTGCCTTTCCTTAGTCAGGATGCTTAAAGTGTTTTCGAGAGGTTCTACTCAAGTGTCTTACATTTCCACCACATGATGCGCGATCAGCCAAGTAGTGCTTTCGGCCCTTGTGAGGAAGCGTCGTGTCCAGTGCATTCAAGACGACGTCCGTACCTAAAAGACTAAAATAATTGAGAAATGTGCAACTGGAATGATCATTTATCTAGTTGACGTGTTCTCTAACATCCAATAAATCGTGCTCGGATAAATTTGGAGGCGAAGGGAGTAATTTGTGATCGTCCGAATAGGACACGGATACAGGCGTCAACAAAGACCCTCTCTCTAAAACAATCAAATGTGGGGCAAATAATCCGATTGACAGGGTATTGATGGCTGTTGGTGTTTGTAAGTGCAGTGTTGAGCAGTGTTGGAAAGAAATTTTTACATGCTCACTCTTAATCAAACGGCGATGAAACCTGCACCCAAAGTCTGTTTATTTAATTGCGAAAAAAATTTTGTTCAAGGTCTCACCTTTACTGATAGACAAGAAGACATGAAAAAAACGGGGCTCTTGTTTAGTAGCAACCACTGCTAGGTGTTTGGAAGTGAAAATGACACTACTGGCCAGAGTAGCATGACTGGTCGCCTCAAGCTCGGCCGCACGGTTTCAAAGCAATCCGCAAATCGAAGACAATAACCAGACTTCTTAATTTTGCCTGTGCATTTCACTGGTTGGTCAAAATTCAGCGCTGTCGTGACCATATATGGAGGGAGATCCGTAATTCGCTAGAGGATCGAATGAAGCGGGCTACGTTTGGGGGAGAGGGATTTGGCTGACGAGGAACAGTCCAGCTACCACAAGAGGTCTTTGTATCAAACCGACATTTCAAACCTTGCATGCAGCACGCATTGTACTATCTGTGAGAGTCAACGTCCATAGCGTGAGCTAGACTAGTCAATACAAGTCAAGTCACTGCTGATGACAGTGACAAGCGACACCTCATCAACGAAGACCGCAAACTCGCAGCCATCCACTGAATACTTCTACTCGCTTGCACAGGACACTTCAGCCATGCAATCACTTCAAACACACCTCTACACCTATCAGCGTTAAGTCCACTTGCGGTGATGCCGTTCCTCGCCTCCTGCCCCTCCAATCTCACCTGTGATCATCAATCTTGCCCCATCTTTCGCGTGTTTAACTGAAGAAGTTACGCAAAACAAAGGCACCTGAACGAATTGTGGGCAACTAGGTGCTTATAACAACCAGATCGAAACAAGAACACATCTCCACACCCCTTACTGCATTAAAAAAGGCAGTGAGGAGGGTCATCACCGATTTTCTCAACCTTTCCACGACCCTTAGAATCTTATCTTAAACGGTTTTGATCAACTGGAAATGGAGGTAAAAGCCTCTCAAAATGAGAGCCTTCCTCTTTAATAGTTGAGCAGTANTCAACTGGAAATGGAGGTAAAAGCCTCTCAAAATGAGAGCCTTCCTCTTTAATAGTTGAGCAGTAACCCGTTTCGTCACTTCGCTTCGGCTTCTTAAGCCTAACCAGGCACCGGATGTAAATACCACTGTAAGCAATCTCACGGTGAGCAATCTCACGGTGAACAATCTCACGGTAAGCAATCTCACTTCTTTTGCCCTCTGCGTCTGACTCCACATAAATGACTGTGGATTTCCTGGTGGGCCGATATTTGTGCCCTCAAAAGCATGCTGATGACTAGACAATCACTCTCAACCAATGGTAGAAGGAGGACTATCACTAATTCAGGTGGTCAAGTTGTAAGTCATGCAAAAGTAAACTCACAGGGCAAAGCACTTTTGTGCCGATTCCTCAAGGGGTTTCCAGAATAAGCACCAGCCACTATAGTCAAACGCTAGTCGTCCTGTTCCACAGCAACGTTGCATTGCAGTGTCTAGACGAAAGCGTCAGCCTTAGTTCCCATCTTCAAGCCTTAGTTCCCATCTTCCATTCTGCTTTGCCAAATTGCATCGACCCGCGTTTTAAGCAATGGTGAGAGGCATGAATGGTACCAGTTCGAAATTTCTTTTAAAGTTAAGCAGTTGGGAGCCACTTTGGCAGTTAGGCAGAAGAGGCTGCTGAGATTATCTTGGATCCTTCATGCGAATTTGTGTATTCCTTTGTGTAGTGGTTAGTGACAGTTCTTGGGGACGCCTAGAACATACACACACACAAAGGCTGTCGTTGAGAGTCGGTTGGAGCAAGTAGCTCGCAAGCACCTTTTATCATGAAAATGGGCGCATTTACATGATCATATCACCGATCGTAGCTCCTTCCTTCTGCATTACCTATAGCGTTGGTCTGCTAAAACTGTTCAACCGTCTGACGAAATAAATCCACCTTCTTCGCAAGTACCCTCACCACACCCGTGAGCATGACATTTGCCTCTCCGATGTTCTGAAATCTCAAAACTGCGCGCATCGTCGTCTTGTGGTGTTTTGAGTCAAGGCGATCAGCGTGCCGCAGCAGTTGTGGGGAAGCCTTTGTAGAATTCTTGGTAGCGCTCATGCTGGTCTCCTAGTCTCTCGAGCACCTCATAATGCGTCAGGAGGCTACTGAGACACCACATTGGCGTTGGCAGCGTGGTAGACCTATCCAAACCAGCAACGGTTCTATTCATTCTCTGTGGATGGCTGAGTATACGATGACTCACTGCCAATGGCGGATGAGGTTACGTCAAGTTTTAGCATCTGGAGTGATTTTGATTACCTTACCCATTTTGAATCATGCTATACACTGGGAAAGGATACACATAAGGAACCCTGATAATGCGGTATCACCTTGCTAAATTTTGCATTAGTAGGCCAATGTATTCGAGAACGCTACCTTCACTGCTGACATTCTCGGTACAGTCAACAATGTTGCAGAATGAGACTTTCTGTCCACTGGACGAAATGCCACTTTCGAACACCTGAAGCTCCTGCTTTCCACCTTACTCTGCCTGAGGCAGCAGACAACCAGAACTGGTCTCCTCCTTCTCCTCCCTCTCTGGGATGCGGGCTGTCGCTGTCACATCGTGAGTCTTCATCTCACATTTTGCTGCAAATGGAACTCCACAGAATACAGTTTTTTCTTCACTTTATTAAAGGCACTTAACTAAACTATTACCTTGCACTTATCTGCACAGGATCAGCAGAGGTAGCAAGGGCTGGATGAAGTATGGAAGGCACTTAGTACACGCTACGTCACACCCATTTGAGAGCAAGAGGCAAAAATCCTAGCCCTGGCCTACAGAGGGCTGTGATAATAGCCGGTGGTTTGGACCAGGCTAAGGCGAATGCTTTGTCCTTGTAATTTGGAGTTGTAGTACGGGACTGAACCCTAGCTTTGATGTTATAACCTAGTCCTTCCTAGATGTTATAACCTAGTCCTTCCTAGTTTTAGCATATTACTTCCTACTAGGAGGAGGGAGCGGCACTTAAACCACCAGCACAAATGATGGTCTACTAAAATGGAGCTGGATATTAAGCAAAAGGAATAATGCTTGATAATTCAAGAGTAGGTACTGCCACTGTCTATGATAAATTGAGGTCAGCCTAGGGTGTCACCTGACGTTGGCTGAAATCGGGCGCAACGCTGCAGTCAACAGCGTACTCGTAGGCACAGTGTTAATGATCGAACTCGAAGGAACTCCGGAATATGGCGTCTTATTACCTATGCCTCAAGACAATCAACTATCAGTGCTATGTGATGCATATCGCTTCACTCTTACTATGCCTTGATGTGAGGCTGTAAACTTAAGCATTCCATTCAACTTCGTTTTTTCTGCTTATGCTAATTGATATCAGTTGTTTTACAGGACTGCTTTGGGAGTGACCCACCACTTTTTAATCCCCTCTGGATAACTCCGACATTGCTTGCTACTTATCTGAATATAGCAGTATTCACAGTTTACATTTGATCTTGACAGAATTGGGGCTCAATGAGAACATTTAGGTTGCAGAAATTGTTGCTTATACGTAGGTTGTCATTTTGCGGAACAATACCTGGATATCCCGTTACAGAGGAGAGGAGGTATGGATAGAGGTGCATGCCTCCTACACTCTCAAATCGCAGGCAAAATGAGTAGGTCCTGCAGAACTCAAAGTTCTGCGTTCAATCGGACACTTAGCTTGACAACTCGTCATGCCACATTAAATTCTACTACGAGGTCTGTAGGTGCACTGCACGTCCTCTCTGATTTCAGCCTCCGTGTCAAACTCACATCGCTCGTGTTTCGTCTTGGCCTGACATTCTCCACACAGCAAAGAGCAAAGTGGCAGTAGAGATTGAAATCCTCAAGTAAAGATTATATGCGCATTTAAGGTAGGAAATATGCCAAATAGCTTGAAGTCTTGCCAGCACGAAAGTTTAGGGGAATCGGGTGTCCCCTGTGCTAGGAAGAGGTCGTAAGCTTTACGTTTGCATATCTAAACCAAAGTTCCCCTTTCTTCCAACATTTCGGATGCACCACAAAGAGTATTTTGTGATGGCTATCAATTGGAGCAGCCACTGCATCTTTTCCGGTTTGGCAGTTTACAGCCACTGCTTAAGTATTTTACACCCCTCTATCAAGTATTTTTACCCTCTATACTTGTGCTCGCAGCAGGGATGTTTACATCCGAGTGGAAGACCGGTGTGATGTCAAAGCTATAGAGTGTGCAGCGAATGTTACCGAGGATCCTGCTCGTTCACATCAGTGCGATTCCAGCCCTAAAACTCAAGTTTGTTGTCGTGGGTCTGGGAAGTCGGGCCAACAGTCATCAGCTTGTCCCTCCTCCGCTCTGGCCTTCCAGCCAATGCATCTGTGAGCTGACCTCAGACCAGTGAGTTAGTTGTACCGCTGGCATTTTGGCTAAAAGCGATTAAACTTTGACACGTTGGCGGTCATGAGTGAGAATATCCAAAGACGCACGCATTAGAGCCCATCTGGATTGCGCCAGCTAATATCAGGTTAATGTAGGGTTATAGAAGACCGGGACTTATATAAGGAATAAAAGGCAGCTGAAGCACAATCTGCTCACTCCTGCATAAGTATTTGCAAGTCAGCAGAAATTGGGTCTTTGACACTCCCCACCGGTTTCCTTTACTCCATCATTGCTACCCCTTCGTGAATGCACTCAAAAGGGAGCGAAAACATAGATGACTTAATAAATGGAGAATCGTGGTGATCCAGGCTACCAACCTTCTAATGGGAGGCTTGTACTCCCGAAATGCAATGGCCGCATTCCATTCACCGAGGTATGACTTTCCTAAAGCTAGCAATGCAAGATAATTAATCCATCGGAACCCTAGGACTGAAAAATGCCCCTCGAACAAGTTTGTTTGCACTTAAAATTAATTTGGTCAATTATTACTATTTTGTGCGACGTTCCATTGCTTAATCATAGAGGGACCAATTTCAAAATTAGCTTTGTATCCATCTCGCTCAATTTCTACTTCTCCCACCCTGTGTGTGATCACTTAAGTTTCTAGTGTGATTATCAAATCGAGGTGGTGATAACTTAGAGTTCGGTGAGGATGACGATGGAAGTGACCGTGACCACAAAGACATCGCCTTTGTTCTTTCACAGTGAGTCCCAGCAGTAGTGGGTGCTTTGCTTGCTGCCGCCTTCTCGAGCCACGCCATTCTGCCTTGTCCGCATGACAGGAAACAAGTAGCACGAGAGTGGTCTTCAGTTCGAACGTTGAGTAAACTCGAATTTTAAGGTGGAGAGGCTTGACTAGATGTAGAATCTGCCAGCGCAGTATGCTCTTAATGCTATACTTAGGTGAAGGGCTGATATAGGCTTGAAGGAATTACCATGTTGATCAAGCGCCCCATGTCTATTGTAGCGTCCCGAAGCTCCCTTTAAGATAAGAGAAGGCGCAGTACTAGGGCAGAATACATATATTCTGGAAACAGAGGGCTTGGGGGCTGTTGGCACGGCCCGGAGGCCGACCAACCGGCTAGAACAAGATGGCCACCCAAGTGACCTAAACCGGTAGTTCGAACAAACAAAGTATTACATCTATGGTCAATGATTCTTACGTGCAAACGATCGCATGCATTGTAGAGGTCCCCAGGGGTTATAATACGCCAATCAAACCATCCACTGGCGAGCAATTTCTGGTGCCTCGGACTTTTCTGCCCTGTTTTAAGAGATGTTTGTGTATCACAGCGCTGTTTACCCCATCTCATAATCCACCCACTCTCATTTGCCTGGAAACATGTGTTGAGCTCAAATGTAAGCGAATCCCAGATGTTTGATAAAAGCACTGACTATAAATTTATTTTAGATTGTTACATCCACTGTTACACATGATCAAGGCCATTGGCGTAATCCCACTGCCTCAAAACGGGTGACAGGGACAGACCACGAAATGTGGTTGGGAGTCGCACAGGAAGGGGATAGCCACTCCCAAATCAAAACTGGGAGCAGCAGTGACTTGGTCAACAACACCAACAACAACAATAATCACAAAAGGGCAAAAACGAGAATTGGAAATCCACCCAGACTGTACGCCGACTGCCAGTTTTTTGAGGCTTTCAGGGAGTAAAATTTGGTAATTTCTCATAATCGGACTCATTTTGCTGGCATATATTAATGGATAAGATCCTCTTCCAACCTTCTTTCCTTCCACTAATCATCATTAAGGGGCATATTTAGGGTAACCTTTTAAAAAAAACACCGTATTTCTTTTCAAAGTTCACCGCAATTCATGAAAGGACGCTCTCAAATAGGCTTGACGATAATCTTCTGTGAACTGGTAACTTTGAAGTCCATGCAATTCCAAGGTCAATTTTGTTGCGCACAGAGTGGAAGAACATGGAATCTAAGGCATTCCAATCCTTTATCCACCTAAATGACAACAGTTTTAGCCGGTAGCATGGTGTAAAGAGCCCATTTCCTTGAAGTGTTAGGGCGGAAATCGTCTTTCGGCATTTGTCCGCGAATGCGAGGGGAGCTATTTGCGGAAGGTCCCAAATCAGCAACATACTACGAAGCCAGACCTGCAAGCTACAGTAAGTTAGGGGCCGTTGACAGGACACTCACAGAGTCGGAGAAAGCATTCACCAATTCTGGAAGTCAAAGTCTAAGCTATAATATCTAGTCGTGACATCTTCACTGCTACATCGTTTACTCTGGTTCCTTGCAGTTAGCTAGCCGAAAACCATGCAGTATTGTTTAAGGGGGCTCATTTAAACTTAGTTCCACAAACAGCATGCTAAATGCATTTTATTGGACGTTGAAAAGGATACAGAGTTCCAAACGCGGCTAAAGCAAAGTGCCATACGGACATTTTGGATTACCCCATGCCATTTATATAAGGCCCGGTTCCACTTAGCTTGGGTGCTTTGATTGAAGTTTTCAACATTTGAGACCATTAAGTTGGAGTCAGCGCAATACCCCTCTCTGAATGTAGCTACAGATGGAGTTGTGAATAGAAAGACGTCAATTCCAACCACATCCAGAGGAATGAAGGTCCATGCAATCCACTCCGAGAGAATTCTTTTGATGGACAATTCCACTCCGAGAGAATTCTTTTGATGGACAAGGGATACACGAACAAGAACATGGAATTCTACGTTAATTTACATTTGAAACCGCATTATAATTATAAGCCTTGAAATAGGAGACCTGGATGGGACAGAGACGGAAGAAGACAAACGAATCACACACGTGTGGGATTGCCAGTTAAGTTCACC
>LWMK02000933.1:0-17966 GCA_001693075.2 Taenia saginata
CTGTTAATTGATGAACCTATCTAAAGGTTTTATGGATAATATCGAACTTTGTGCACTCGTCGGCATCATGAGAAGCCTCCTAGGACGGTTGTCGCTAAAGTGCTCATAACTGAGGCGCTTGATGAAGATGAAGTGTTATGGTGGTCACCTCGGAGGCAACACACAAATAATCTCGGCATGTGTATCCCCACTGCCGTAGTGATGCGGTAGCTTCTGCGTGGTCATTTTCCTACTTTTAGCCGTGGTAGCGATTAGTCTTGTCTATATTACCTTTTTGCCATGGAACTAATAGTTTATTTACGGATCGCGGGCTTTGTTCCACGCGCATTTTCGCGCATTGCTGAACATTAATACAGTTCTTTTGTTTACCTTTCACCTACATGTTTATTGGGCTATTTGATNCTTATTGGGCTATTTGAACAGTGAGGAACTGCGTAGATAGGTAGACAAATGTAAGAGGTTAGTTCTTCCGCAAAGAAACCTTTGTCATCGTTCTGATTTTGTCGGCAAATGGATCTTCCTTGAAGGCTGCAGGCGTTGGAGTCTGTGTCGAGGATTTCAGCTATGGATCGGTGCAGTAATTGATTAATTGCTCTCTTCAAATCGTTAGCAGTCCACCTAGAGCACAACTCTGCTTGATTTGAACCAATCAAGCAGAGAGATATTAAACTAAAATCCTTGGAAACTGGATAAGAATGTGTGCGTTGGGCTGCAGTAACTCCGAGGACAAACTTCTCACTCACACGACTGATTAAATGTGCGGCTGAAAACAACAAGAAAAAAGCAAAGTTTTTAAAAATTGATCATCTACATTCAGATGACGCACTCCCTTATCTCATGCTATGCCTTCAGATGCTCTGCAGCAAATGTAGTGAGAAGTTTGTCCGTAGGCATATCATCGTGGTGAATGGATTAGATGGGTGAGAGAAACCCACCTATATATACGTGAGTTATGGCATGGTTAGACGTGGCGCGATGTCACAAGGGATGAGATGGCCTCATCAATCACACTAGGTCAAGCAGGCCTTTTACAACAGGTCTGTCAGCCTGAATCCCCCATATTTCACAACGTTAAGGCAAGGGCAAAATTTCCACCATCACATGCTACACAGCAGGCAGATGTTCAAGACCAACACGCCTATATCTCAACCCTCTAATGCACCGTTATGTGCCACTGAATCTCTTCGGAAGGTGTGATGTGTTTTGCAATGTTCATGCTAAATCGTTTCCAAACAGACTACTTCAGTGGTAGGTGATCGCTAAACATCATTAGAGGTAGTGAACTTGCCGTCCTTCATGAGGGACTTATATGAACACAGAGGCTAAGATAAATGCACTACTTCGCATTTGACAGTTCCATCAATGTGTCATGCTGAATTTGCTCTGTCGGAGTGGTAGTGGAAGCCCCTTTGTTATTTCTGTTCAGCAGAATTCGGAACACTCTATTCATATGTTAGAGAAGCATTACTCGTCTACATTCAGAATAAATTGTGTAAACCAAATGCATGTATGATGCTCTGGTCCATTTAACTTGCAGTAAAATAGACTAGCGCTGCAATATTCGTAGCTTATACTTCCGCACACGGCATAGCCTTTAAATCTTGCACACAGATTCTTAATCCTCTACGCCGGTTGGACTGTAGAACGCATTCTTGGTACTAAGGGGCATTCGCAAAAGAGGAATATGTAGTTACAAATTTTTTATTATTGTTGCATACAATCGGTGCGTTTCAAACAGGCAAAGTTTTTGAGAATTGGGGTTGATCTTGTCAGTAAACATATCATTCTGTCGTTTTTGACCATAAACTTCATCAGCAAACAAACTGGAAATGTTGCCCTGTTCTTATGATGGTGCATTTAGAACGGTCCTTCATGCTCAGAAGCGCCATCAGTTATGCTTTTGCTAGTTCATTCCTATAGATTACAGGTAATGTCGGAATACTGTAACTACTGCACGCTTTGAGATAACGTCTGTCTTATCTGAAGCAATTTCGTTCAAGTTCTTTAGTGTTGGACGCGCAGAGGGTGATTTTCTAACTGAGTTGCCACTTCAATTTCTCTAGTAAAGATTATACTTCTACCTTATCTGCCAGTTATGTACTACAACTAGTTTAAACGATCTGTGAAGATTAAATGACCTGGATATTGGAGGAAAGTGCCTACGATGTAAAATGATGCATCCGTCAAAACAATGTTTCAAATTTTTGACAATCATTCAGTGAATATTGAGGCTAGCAGCTTAAACGACTTCTGGTAGTGGTCGTCATCCCACGCGAGGAAAATGGCGTCCGTGAATATTGCTGTATGTGGTAGTGTACTTATTTATATTGAACGTGCGTTCGGGATTTCTGGTCCTTATAAAATCTCAGTTGCAGTTCTGTATGTTTTGGACTTTAGTCTCAAGCATAAGGCTGAGCTAATGTTGGATGTGAGATTACGCTCTGATTTACCGCACTTGATTTATGGTGGACCTTATTGCGTAAATGGTGGTGCACTTGTTTGCACTTCTCGATTTGCATTCGGAATTCGAATCGAATCGCTGTTTACTCTCCCCATGGCTCCAAAATGAAGACTACAGCCATCTTGGTCGGTCTGCTGCCAGAAACAAGGGGATTTTACTTGCACAATTTGCGATACGTAGGGCTTTCTCAAGTGCGCTACTGCGTCGCTAAAGTTTTTTTTATTTCCTGCGAACTATTTTTCCTTTTAAATGACATCTTACCTTTATAAGTTTGTAGAGGGACGGCAAATAGTGCGCTTTATATTTTGCAGAAAACCAGTTCTGACCTTCAGGAAGATAAACCCAAATGCCACAGAGTTTCGGTTTACGCAACAGTGCAGAGCAAACGACAATTTAGCCAAAATCAATTGCATTCGTTAAAGGCAACTGGATTGGGCATGGCTCCTAGGGCTCTCAAAGTCATAGCAAAACACATACGAGGGAAAGAATGGTCATTTAAAGCACGCAGCAGTGAGGACTAGTTTAAAGTTGCACGGCTCTCAACTAAGGTGAGTGATTAGGCAGTCAGCCCTCTCAGTTTTACGTCCTGTTCCGCTTTCTCACTAACCGCTATCGTCAGAATGGCAATGTCCTCTTCACCACTGCAGGGAATGCTGCGCCTCTTGTCATTCATCGACATCAATGTGGCTTGTGGGGTCTCTTCGCTCACGTGCGAGAGTAAACGCTTAAGTCTACTCTGCCTCTAGCCGTCGATGTGGTGGCCGCAGGCAACACGGACAAACTCTTCTCCTACAAAAGGTCCCAAACCAGCGACCAGGTTTTGTGAGTTCACCAGCTTGCCTTAAAAGAACAATGGATAATTCTGCGCCCCTGTCTGTGGCGTAGTATATACACAGGTATGCATCCTACCAGTTAGTTTCCAGATCCATTGTGTCTCCTGTAGACACAGTATCAAACAAAGTCGTGTTGCGATGCCGTTGATCTTAAGACAGCCCTTCAGGATTAGCAATAGACCTTGATAAACAGGCGCGCAACATGTCTTCGCAACAACAGAATTATGCTGAATACGCTAGCCATCTTTGCATCGCATGCTATGAACTTGCACTTCGCGGGTGAAGTTTCAAAGCTAAACTTCAGGAAAGCGAGGTGCTATTTAGCTACTTGTGCAACCACAGAATGCTGAAATATGCTGCGCGTCAAGGCAACATGACGTAAAGCAAGATGCTAGGCATTCATTTTGACTGCCTAGCACGTACACATCGCATGAAACATCGAAAACACGAATGGAACCCCACCAGTGATCATACGCCTAAACAGAGCTTTGAATCTTGGACCCTCAGATTAAAAATCTAATGCTCTACCGATTGAGCCATCCAAGCTACGACTGTGGCGCTTGCTTGGACCAATGGTTACCACACTTAAGTCCGCCCCCATCTGACGCGCTTAAGTAGGCACCTCTCCCCCGTCGTCTGCCTCCTTGTTTCTCTTACCCACTTCTCACTCCTTACGCGAATCCAACTACCGCTACAGACTGCAGAAGCATAACATAAAAGTGAGAAAGTTTCGGACGCCAGTTCACTTCTGGGCTATAGGGTCTATCATGGCCAGTGGATTACGATACCTTTGTAGTGTCCACATGCTTATATTTAATGTTTGGTTGGTGGGCGTGGATATGTGTGTGTAGGTGAATATGAGTGATGAGGGTGGGGAAAGGAGGGGGGTTGCAATGCGAGATGGGTGAAATGGCGCGGTGTAATATCTTTGTGATGGCCCAGCGGTTGGGAATCCTGGATCTGGATCTCATCCAGATAATGCGTGTCTGACTCTCGGTCAGGAAGTGCGCTTTATCACCTCACATATCGCTATTGGCCGTGCATTTACCTGTCCGCGTGGTCAGTGGTCGGCCCAATGGGTATCAGCATGTTAGCATACTGTCAGCAGAAGTAGGGGTAGAGCGCTGAAGATAGGCGACAGTTGAACAATTGGTGTATCAGCTTTTTAGGCCAGATAAGCGAAACGTCGTTGCGAGACGCAACCAAATGTGACCANAATGGGTATCAGCATGTTAGCATACTGTCAGCAGAAGTAGGGGTAGAGCGCTGAAGATAGGCGACAGTTGAACAATTGGTGTATCAGCTTTTTAGGCCAGATAAGCGAAACGTCGTTGCGAGACGCAACCAAATGTGACCATTCGACTAAATAGAAGACCGACTAGCAGAGCCTGGCTTCGATCCACGGACCTCTGGGCTATGGGCCCAGCACGCTTCCACTGCGCCACGCTGCTCTGACAGTCGTATTTCTAATTTGTCCTACCCCTCATCTGCGGGCTGTCACAAGCAGCATGGCAAGCCACATAGGTGAGCCCCAACAATCGCACGAAGTCGAGGCGTGCGTGTGTTTGTTTGAGCCCAGTCACCACTTCAAACACACCAAAGTGCGCCACAATTTGTTATGCCCTCAGGTAACATGACGTTGCACACTGTGGCTACACTTGTGTGTACACCGCATGAGGTGTCGAGGATAAGGAAGTAAAAGGCAATTGCGCAGAAGACAAGCCGATTAGGTTGTTGACACAAGCGACCATACGCCATTGACATCAGGTCATTAATCTGATCATTTAAATGGAACTGGCTTGGTCTAAAATGAGCCGGCATGTCTCCGTCAATTATTAAACTTAGTAATACTGCTATGTTCGTTACCTTGTGCTGTGTTCCTAATCTTTCCATGTGGTTGATTCGGGCAAGTGTCGCCTTTGGTGGAATGCGCTGTGACGCTCTTGGGACCGCTCTCATATGTGCGTGTGCGTCGGCGCATAAGCGCACAAGCGGTTATGTGAAACGCCTGCTTACACCGTCACCCGGAATGAGTAACGATTTTGCGAGCGGTCATTGCCTACCGCATCGAGTCGGGGGGTCTGTGTGGGAAAGGGATAGGTTCCTATTGGAGGAAGGTATGGGGATAGCCAGGCGTAAGCAGTCTGGAAGTACGATATAATTGACTGAATATGCGAGGCACTATATGGTTCAATACGACACGGATTATCTTAGAAATAAAGAGACAAGTTACAGATAGGTAGTGACATGGGAACACAGCAAAGCCCCATTGTATTTTAGCGATTGACTTCGATATCCCCCATTTAGACTTCAGCCGCTCGCTAGCGAGCTTTCTGCTGCCATTTTCCTTGAAAAGTGCGGTTACTTGTTAGGTTATTGGGTGGCTGAAGGACTGGCGGCAAACGCACTGTGCATTCGGTGGCAAGGTTCGTGTCAAAATACTGGCAAGAAATGGGTCATTTCTAAAGTGTGAACGAATGAACGCACGCATACATGCATCGTAGTGTAATTAATGTAAGGGCGGCAGTAATTGGATAGAACCAAACACGAAGCTAAAAGTAATACACCACCCTGTAAGTCAGGAGGAGGCACTAGCACATGCATAATTTACATAAGTACACAAAGACACATTTCTTAACTACGCCTCAGACAGTACGCCCAACACAAGCAGGCGGTTGGACGAGAACACTGTTAATTTAGTAGTGCTGATGCAAGGATGCAGGTATTGCGATGCAGTCTCTTGCAAACTCTGCAAAACCTTTAACAAGAGGCTCGCAATAATTTGTGAACCCTAGAAAATGAGCGGCAACCTCTCTGATCAGTTTGTAATGACCACATCCTCACTTTCATTTTATAGTATCAGTAAGAATTATCCTGCCTTTTAAAGCAAGCATGGTCTGGGGTGTCAACTGGGCCCAGCAAAATCGGTACTTGTTTATTACAGGACCAAGCCTAACTGAGCACACGTTTTTGTTTGGCTTCACACTTTCAAAATCCAAATAGAGGTGGAACATTATTTAAATAAGTTGTTAAATATTTGGACCTAAAACCAAGTAATGAGATTGGCATCAATTTGCGGAGTGTGGACGCAGCGCAAGAGTTCAAAAGTATCAGTTGGATTGCATGGGGCCTGTCTGGCAAAATAGAAGTTGTCGCTTTTCTTTGATTAGATTCCGCAATTTGACTATCCCGCACTCTGATTCCAATTCCATGATTTAAAACGAGTTTTGCCCTTATAAAGGTCTAGTGAGCACGTAATACTGGATACTGGAAGGTTGTCCAACCCTTAATGAGTTACGCATCCAGCATACTTTACCAGAACAATTCGGAGGCCCGTTTTGGACTAGGTAGGTTTATTACTTCGTCTTGATGCCCCTTTTGACTAGGCTATTAACATTTGCCAGCATTGGGGGAGTTTTGAGTCTAGATCTGCCAGATCTCTCGTGCGCTTTACAATGCCTATTTGTCCCAGGTTAAAGCCTTCGCACGAGAATATGCCCGAGTTCATAATCAGCAACTCACAAAGTTCATTCTCCTTGCCGCTGGTAAGACGGACACACTAAGCGTAGAGCGCACCTAGACCACTAAATCATTTTGCTGGGGTCTTACAAAATACCTTACAAATGTCATCAGCGCCTTTCTTTAGTAGTAAACAATGCTCTTTTGCCTCCAGTGCCTTGTTGGGCAAAGAAGTCACCGTCTGCTAAATGTAGGATAACTTTGAGCTTGAGTTGAAAACCACTTCTAACAATATTACGACTCATGCCATTGCTAAGCACATGCCTAATTTCACGGTCCGAGATTCTTTGCTGATGCAGACCCCTACCCGATCCCTTCTCTACTGCCACCTCCCTCTCTCCCGCTAAATACAGTTCTGCAGACGGTGAAGCTTATACGTATGAAAAAAAGCCAACCGCACCAGAGTCAAAACAGAATCCGCCACATTGCGGTATGTAATGTATCGGGGCAAATTACTTTTAAAAGGCCTAGATCAGCTAATTATTTTGACTTGATTACTCTTGAGTGAGTTTCTCCTGTACTAATTGTACAAATTGTAGAGGACTCTAAGTTTACCGAACCAAAGCTCTGGTCCAATGGACCGAGTGACGCAAAGCTCATGCAGTAGCTCACGTACGACACTGTGCTAGACATGCTATCCACCTCTGAATTCACAACACATAAATTGGTTCTATTTACCTTAGCAGTAGCTACAAACTCATAGCTCATTAAACCGTCAAGGCATTCACTGTGTGAAATTATGCTAGATTATTAAATAAAAGCATAGTCAATCAAGTGACAGCTTAACTTTGGTGCTTAATGTAAGCGAATGATAATTTGGGCATTTCGATTTCCGCCAACAATGGCGCTGACCTAATACCGTTTTGATAAGCGGGATATTCTCTGGCTCAGTGTAGCTAATTCCTGCCACGGGTGCTGGCACTCTGACTTACTTACGGTTTTATTCGCCTTTACTGGGCAACAGAACTCACTCGCTTATACAAGCCCGAAAGTATTTTGTACTACGAAGAATAAGTGAACGACGAGTTTGAAGGCATCAAATATCTATATCCATCTACCCGTCACCTTCGTACGGTGATGGGGAATGGTGTGCGGCTTTTGCAACCCAGGTTTATGAAAGGATCGCCGTATGCTTTTGGTTAAATAAGGAAAGTGAACGAGGTGTCAATCCCTTTACCATGCTCTCCACGCAATGTGATTTGATTTGAGAAGAGTGTGATTCGGTGTTCACACTCTCACTACTTGCATTTATACCAAGAAAAGGAGGTACGAGGGATGGATGAAGATGTTATGATGTGTGGTTTGTAATGCTCCATGCAATATTCATGCCTCTTAATTGGATGGATCCATTGTGTGTTTTCGAGTTTGTCTTCCAGTCTCTTTTGGTACTTTTGTGCTTAAGAGACAATCACACCTTGAGGTGTATTTCGTCACTTTATTGAATGCAACCGCACTCGAGTGTCATTAGAACTGCAACTCAATGACTGCATATTGATGAATAGCGAATGGACCCTCAAAATTTTTAGCCTTAGTCCTCTGGCTCCGACAACCACTGCCTCTAGGAATGAAAACTAAGAGAGCAATGCCGGTTTTAATGTATGTCTATGCCTTTTCGCTTTCGCTCGCCAACACTGTAACATTAGACTACGTCTCTTTGGTGCAAGGCCTTTTGTATCTTGCAGAATGACTTGCAGACTAGCAGCAAACAATTGACGGCCTTGGACACGACTGTCGCCTTCGTGATCAAGTAAACAAACAGCGGGAAGCGCTTGTTAGTCACACGTCCTCATTAGGGATCTGTGTTCCATATAGCTTAGCACCAAATGGTTCTTGACATTTTGGAATGCTGCCATGACTTGGAGAACAGCGTGTGAACCATTTGCTCATCATTTTCGTGATTTAGTAGTTGAACCAAAAAACGTGATTTAGCAGCTGTCCCATGCCTATCAGATTCTGACACGGCAACGGCATAGATTATTAAAAGCATCCAACCGTTACGACTTATGGATGGGGTTTTACTGAAGGTCAGATGTCCCAGCAACACTTTGGAAATTTTTTTATGATTTAAGAACAGTTTTATTGCGAGACAAATGTGTTACGGACTCATGACTATAGCAGAAATAGTGTTGCGCAATAATTCTATTTTTGGGGTCTATAAAAATGTGTGACCCTGCCTTTAGAATCTTTTGAAGCCTAGTAAGGTTGGCACTTATTTGAGTTTGACAACGAAAAATCAGAATGCACTTTGAAGGGTGGGAGCCCATGTTCAATTTCGTTTCACTCCGTTTCATATCTTGCGACAGATTGTTTGCTTTGCATCAGTTGCCTCCTTTTACTAGCACGGAGAAATTGAATTCTGCCTTGAGTTGAAGAGTGGCCATGACACGGTGGATAATGTTCTTGATTGTGTCAATACGCGACAAAGCGCAAGTCTTGAAATGCTTCCAGCACATGCATGCATGCAAATTTTAAATATATTTTTCAACAAATCTCTCCAGGCACCTGATAAATACTGCAATAAGAAAAATTAGACGCAGCTCTCATTTCTTACATCCATTCATTTCTCACATAGGCGCCCTTATTTTCTGCAAGATCTTGTAATGAACAAGAGCTCCACGGGACCTGGAATCAGGCTATTGTCTGAATCTCGTAGGGTAGGGCGTCAAAGCGTGGAAGATTGCCAATTTATTGCTATTGAACTGTCATATTGCAACGTATTTTTGCCACCGTCTAATTGGTGCGTTATTAACTACTTGAACAGGCAAGTAGGGCGCTTTGCTTAGTGCTTCTTTCCCAATCCCTACTTCCCATTCCCAGCCCCTTTCCATCCTCGGCTCCTATCACCAGTCCTTACTAAAATCACTTATGTGCACGCACACATCTGATTTCTGATCTGGCCCAATTATAAGTTATGCAAGAAAGTGTTTGCCGTCTTGCTAATTTTCGATAGGAGGTTCTCTAGCGTTGATGGCAGCCTCCTCCACGGGTTTAGTTCTGAGGTTTTAATATGTTGACATTCGTCAATTCCGTGGTTCATCACTGCCAGTGAATCTTAGGTATGGCACAGAGAAACACGAAGACATTGGATATTTCGCTTATGCACTTTATGTGATAAGTAAATTTGAGCGAGATTTTCCATCTGGTCGTGAGATAGGATTTGACATTGCTTGAATAATGAGGTCTGATATGCCTTCGAAATGTCAGGTAAGAGTACTGAGTAGAGCCGGTATCACGACTCCTCTCAAGTGGTAAACAGCACATTCAAATTTGGATTAAACTGCAGCCTACCTGAGTTCGAGCCTCATGTATGCATTTGAAACTCGAGCAGTGCTAAAAAATATTTCATCGATTTCACAGAATTTGGGATTGAGCAGTTCCTTTCGATTCAATGAAAATTTAACTGTAAGTTCCAGTCTCGAAAATAAATGCTTGCTTTCAGGTGAAAAAAAACGGCCTTCCCAGCCCTCTCCACCCTTTTTGTTCGGTTTTCATCTATTTTGCTCGTCATGACATTGTATTTAGTATAAAATATATATATTGTAGATTCGCAGAAATATGTGCAGGTTGCGTTGCGTGTGAATGAAGTGGCATCACTCACTCATACTAAGTGAGGTCCTATGGCGACATTAAACCACTATGTGGGATTCCATGCTTTATAGTTGCAAAATGGGAAAGGGTCGAGGAACCACTAATGAAAGTTGTGGCCAGCTCTAGCCTGCTTCAAGCAGGCTTCATGCCAGAGAAAAGCCAAATAGATGTTTTTGACCGACTACGATTGTCCGTTGGAAAATGTTGATTCAGTACTTACAAGCTTCCGCGTGTGCTTTCTTTGGAAACGAGGGTAGATCGTTTTGGGACAGCCACAAATATTTTTGTCTCTCTCAGTAAGCTTAGGAAAACACCAGGGAAGTAAGGGACCAATACGAAGACTTGACATTAGTGTAAAGTGTAAGTAGTGAGGATGCCTATGAGCACCTGCTATTGCATGCAAGATTGTGCCCTTCATTTACGTCATCTCACAATATAAGTGACTTGTTTTGATGCAAACGACTAGTTTCATCACTGGCTTAATATTGACCAATCACTCTCGATTCGATGCCTCAAAATGAGCTGATTATCTCAGCTACATTATTAAAGGACCATTTGCAGCGCAACGCATGGCCAGTGATCATGGATTGGTCCACCAACATCACAAGACACTTCTTTTCCACTAAATCCGAATGGCGAGTTCTACAAATCCAGCCCATGCCTCTCCCAAAAGCTTTGCGGTGAATAGAGGAAGAAGTCTGCGGTGCTTTGGAACCAGCCGTGTCAAACTAGGCTTGCAAAGCTGACGAATTCGAATCGCATCCACCATGTTTGGCTGGCACTATATTTGGGGTGCTTTTAACAGGAGGCTAAATTTTCGACTTAGGTGGCTGGTGTCATGCTGACAGGTGGTCACCCATCCTTGCTTTGAAAAGTGCAAATGGCTACAATCTAATGCATTAAGTAAGTCCCAAAAATTACAACAATGCGCAGCAGTGGGAAATAATCATAAAAGGTCTTTATATACCGTAGTTAAAGGCAATAACAGCAATCTTTTGGGCGAACAAAGCTTCCACTTTGGACTTTGGAACGTGCTGGGATTCAAGAGGAGGTTTTACACTGCTTTGCATCGACATTTCATTGTAAGTGTCAGGTGTTATAGCGCTAGTAAAAGAATGAGATAATTGACCTCGTGTGGCGGCATGCGTTCATGCGTCAGGATGAGAAAGAAATGGTTTTTACTCAGGTCATCATTGCATACTTTATGTCAGAGGTGTTAGAATACGATGTTCCATTCCGTGTTTTTGTGGTTTTGAAGCATCTGCGCCGCCATCCGTGATGAAAACTATTGCTGCTCTGTCAAAATCAAAAGCGTTTGCATTCCAGTCCCAATTTTTATCCTTGTAGCTGTTCCACTTCATTCAAGTTTCGGCAAATGCAGGCAAAATCATCTCACCCCTACTACTGGCTGACACTACAGCTAAGCCGCCACCCTGCGTTAACCAATCACTGTTCCGAGATGAACACACATACTCAATTCCAAAACCCAGACTGACGTGTTATCAAATATTCGGATCTCTAGGATTAGAGAGGTCAACGGATCTGCATTTGCTTCGCCTAGCCATTGCGTTTATCAGAGATGGGTAAGTGGATTATGTAAAGTCTCGAATGGCTATAAAATCCCTTATTTTCCAATGAATCTATCGTATACCACTTTCCAAGGCTTATCTTCCATCGTTTACCTCTAAAAATTGCATTACAGTATCGTGAGAATCAAAAGATTATTCGAATTTGGGCTTGCTAATACGACTGCTCATCTGTTAGGTACCTTGTGTCATTCTTCTCAGTCTTGGACTAGAAATGTCGGACACACATGCTCTCATGCCCATTTTTGCGTAAAAAACAGTAACATCTGCCACTTTTCTGTAGAACGTGGTATTTAATGGGAAAATGAGCCAACAAATGTAAAAACACAGTAACAGCGGCCGGAAGAATACATGGGGCAGAATTTTCGTCCAAGCAACACTGATTGTTATTATCAGCCCTATCAACACTTTTAAAGGCTAAATGCATGTAACTCTTAGTCATATTTAGTTTGCTCTTTTCAAAACACACTAAAAAGGTAGCCAGGCTTATTTAAAGGGAACGAAAATACATTCTTATTCAATCGCAAACGTTGTTGAATGCCTTTCTTACTGGAACCCTCAGAGAAGTTTTTTACCACAGAAATGTTGACTTTAGACATCGTAAGTTGTATTTTGACTCATTAAGTAAACAAAGCCTAAAATGGAAAATTGACCTTGTCTCAACGGATTCCCGTTCCTTCTCCATTTTCGCTCTTATTTGAAACACTTCTCGACATCTACTTCCTATCGACGCCTGCTGCTCTTATGTGCAGTATTCATGTCCATCAATTCTGCTTTTTCCATCCCTATCACATTCTGATAATAGCCACCAAGTAATACTGTGATAACTGATAATAGCCACCAAGTAATACTGTGATACCCGCTTCAAGGACCGATAAATGGCTAATTGTATTCACGTGAAGCAGCGTCTATTCCTCGCTAATGTAGCAATTAGTAAATGTAGCTGTAATGTTAACATGGGGCTGACCTGACTGCTTCGGTGTTTGCAATAGGTTTCAATGAATTTAAATGTCAAATTCTGTTAGGTAATTATGATTTTCTTGAGCAATGTGGCATTCCGCAACCTTGATTCGGTCTCACACATTATAACGTCTTTAGTATGCCATATTTTTTCCTAAAAATGCTGCTATTTTTCACAGCTTTATCTTTCTTTTCTATGCTACGGCTATTCCGCCTTATTGAGTATCTTAATGTAATCCAATATACAAGTGCTCTACTTGATTTTCGCCCTTACATATAACAATGACCCGGACAAAAGTAGCAGTAGTATAGACCAACTTCTCTCATATAAAATGGACTTCTGCTTATTGGATACGTGGCTGAGTTTACGTCCGTGGAGGTAATTTGGCATGTCTCGTTGGATTGCATCAAAATACAGAGAAGTGAGTGTGCAATTACTACCATCGCATTCAAACATGCAATGCGATNTCTCGTTGGATTGCATTAAAATACAGAGAAGTGAGTGTGCAATTATTACCATCGCATTCAAACATGCAATCTATTAAAAATCCAATGGTCTATGCTCTCACCCTCAAGCGTTGACCACGCACTATAACTCTGCCGCTGTCTATAACTATGTAAACTACCAATGTGATTAGACGCAATGCTTGTCTTGTCATATCAACCGGGCAGTGCTCAACTAAACTCGCACTGCCAAATCCGGGGATATCAGAGCTAATATGACCTCTTTTCCTCACCACACATGCGACCTCCACACATAGGCAGCCTTTACCTTATTAAGCCAACAATTCCAATTGAAAATTTAGCAAATCTGCACATGGTTTGCTTAAAACTCACAAAATTTGCTGAAGTGATAGAGCTTCGTTGCGTTCACCCAAGCACTTCATACCAGATGCCTGCAACGCAGAGAAAATCAAGGCGTTGCAGTAGAAATCATGGCAAGAACGCCTTGTAGATGGAGCCACAACTACCGATACCGTGTGAATCCATGTGCTCTTGCAAATTCCCCATAGCCGCATATACTGTATAGCATAATGGACAGTAAAAGCGCAGCCCTAAGTTTGCCATTCTTGCGACTGTAGTACGGTCCACTAAAGTATGAATTCAGTAAGAGTTTGTGTGAGATATCAAAGCTACGGCTAAAGAACAGAGCAGAGTGAGTCGGACATCAGCAGACGCAAACTCACATATATGTGGTCTTGTGTGGTGACGTAAGAGCAAACCGAAGTTGGCGAATAGAACAAAACATTGGCCGCACACATTGTAATTCGCCGCTACAATCAAGTTTCAAAAGCGCCTGTGCTACTTTTGACATGTGATGGCGTAAGAGAAGAACAGTGGGGAGTTTTTTTGCTTATCTCGCCCCTTTGATGTCGTAAGAGCATCTCGGAAGTTTGGCAAATCGTGGCACACGGGACAAAACAGATTCGATCTTTCTGAAACATATTAAAAGTGTGTGCAATGAGATTCAGAGGTAGTGATGTGAGTTGACTAAATTTGCCACTTGTTGCTTAAGTTTTTGTCACTTACATTGCAACAAATGTTACTGCACCCAAGACATTTATCAATTTGTGACCAGACGCATAATTCCTACGCATGGGCCCACATATCCGTACACAAGGNTTTTGTCACTTACATTGCAACAAATGTTACTGCACCCAAGACATTTATCAATTTGTGACCAGACGCATAATTCCTACGCATGGGCCCACATATCTGCACACAGGGGTGCACACTTATGCGTTGACTCATAGGCACAGTAATGTATGTGCGCATAAAGATGCGTCTTAAAAATGAAACCTGCCTACCACGACGCGCGAGGTCCAAGTGTGGAAGGTACAAGATGAGGCCTCTGAATGTCTTCATGCACAATGTACAAGTGTTGGCATACATTTTGGCAAAGAGGAAGCAGGTTGCCTCAGGTTCTACCACTGAGCTTATGGCGAATTCAGTGAGCATGCAAGGCGATTTCCTGAACCTGTCCTCAACTTTGCATGCGATAAACACAAAGGAGCAGTGTCCGCGCATTTGGCCGAAACTCTAAACCAAATGTTGGCTTCTACATCCTGTTTTTAAGTGGTGAGCTGCTCTAATAAGTTAACTGCTCTTACAGTGTCTAGGAAGATGCATGCAAAAAATTTTCGTGTGTTAAACATTCCTTGATGCTAACTTAACATGATTAAATAAATACCCCATCATATTTTTGTCAGCAAGGCGAAAAACTGTTTTGCTAATCAGGCAGGAAATTTATGATCAATGACAGCTTCTCGATCCTCTGACTGCTCTTAAACTGGTGTGTTACGGGAGTGGGATTTGCCTGAATAAACTTGACTCCTATAAGTCCAATGCGGGTTCAAACGTGTCATCTGCTGTGGTAAATTTATAAGTTATGGGCATTAAATGCTACTAAACCGTGGAGTAGATGCCTCACTTTACTGCTTGGAATGCGCTCTCGGTCTGTAGATTGCTTGTGGATAAATACTACCCTCTTTTAGTGACTGAAATTCGGACTTGCGAAGGCAAAGCTTTGTTCTTACGGCATCAATGATTTTCCAAATTACCTGCTTTGCCGACAAAACCCTTAGGTACCTATAGCTGTAATGTCCTACTCCACCTCATCACAGTGCATCAAAGTAATATTATGGCAGGTGATGTGCCAAGTTTCCTTTATTCTTCCTCTGTTACCCCTCATCCCAAAGTCTCAACAAAAATGGGACTTACGGGTTATTATTTCTTTAAGACGGTAAAGTCATCCTCGACGATGGTCTTAAATGTGGTTGCACAAAGTGTAGGCCGAGATTGGGTCAAATGCTCCGCCTTTTTACTTAAGGGTGCAATTTCAACATCCGAAAAGTGTGATGTTGTATTGCGTTTATTAATAGCCCTAATAAATACCCACGCTAACCTTCAAATTGTATCCTAAAGTAACTTTGGTGCATCAGCTGCATGAATGACAACTCTAACTATGTTCAGAGTAAGCAAAAGTGCCGGCTTATTTTTCATGCTTTTGGCGGTTTATAGACTCTGGACCTTCCTCTCCCACCTTTATCTCGTTCTCACTAAGACTGCTGAATTCTATTTATTGATGCTTAAACATATTATCTATCAAAAGGCGATTTTTGCTTGCGATTCATTTATGACAGCTGCTTGATAATCGCACTGACGGTGTGTTACATAAAGCATTCATGGAAAGGCTGATGTTTAACTATTCAGGCAGGTTTATTTATTTAATACGCCTGCTTTGGTGAAGGCTGAACTCTTACTAGATCTTTGCACTAATCTCATCTTCAAGTGTCTCTACCGGAAAACGCCAGAAAGAGGGAAGAGTGTTTTTCACTTTATTAGAGCCCTACAGTGGCTTTGGCAGTGGAAAGGTGTCCAATCAACACTGCTCCATGGCACATGCAACGAAGCGTGAACACATAAATGCGCTTACAGCCGAGTGAATCCTCTGCCAAAATGAACTCACTAATTCTTTTAGCAACTGAGGCTTTGCTAGGAAGTATGATGCCTCGAATACTGACCACATATGCGTTTATCGTTGAACTGATCGACGCGGTTTTCGACCATGCGTTTCCGCTACTTCCCATATCTGTGCTAATTCTAGCCTGATATTTTGGTTTCCTTACAATTTGACTTGCCAATTTACCGTGTCTGAGCGATAGAGGTAGAACTATAGAGTTTACTGCGCTCTCCATCACCAGATTTGAAAGGACCGGACGGAATCCCTAGTCGAAAGTGTTTGCCAGTAATTTTGTTGTGAATCTTTGTGAGGACAGATTTCGTGCTGCAAAAGTTGAAGAAAGAGTGGACTTATTTCAAGATTAAATGTACGTTTAGCCTCAGTTAAGAGTAGAGCTCACTCAAAAATCTTGCAAAATCAAACCCACCCAGAAAAACGTTCTGATGAATAGCACTGTGTAACAGTCAAATGGACAGCAAATGATCAAGGCTGCTCAGACACAGTAATAAATTAAGTCAGCTTGGCCTTCATTTAGCCAGAAAATGTTTAGTGTTGACTTACGAAATCGCGCAACGCACAAGTTGTATCAGTGTGTTAGTGAGCTGTGAGATCAGTGGTCCTGATCGCCAGCTATCCTGCAGAAACAAAGGAGATTTGTGGACCAAAGGAGTGCTGAGTAGAAATGTAAGCTTGGACACAAAGCAAAAAGTAGATAAAAGATTTAATATTCGGCGTCTGCGAGCCAGTGAGGAGGTGTAGGTAAAACAGAAAAAAGAATTTAAAAAATCCTGCCTTCTCTTCGTTGTCATTTATTTGTGCTTCATTCGCCCCGTCAGTTAAGAAGTTTACATTCAACACGTCGTGGACCATAGCGGCTACATGTCAAGTCGCTGGCGGCCATTTTTAAAGCTGCTGTACAATGGGTCATGTGATACTGTCAGCATGTCTAAAATTGCTGCGTGATGGCAGTGGTCAGCAATCTTAGTTGGCTGTAGCATACACGAAGATAATACGGTCGTCCTGAAGCAAAAACTGAACAATTATAAAGGTTGGTTCTGTTGTCAGATGTGTACTAGATTTTTCCACCTCCTAAGGCATCAACCTAGCGCTCTTCTCATTTTAATTAAAAGACATTTCCCTCCCTGATGCCAACAGTCCAGGCTAGCATGCAAAGCTAATGGATATGAATGAGGACTGTTGGTATTTCTAACACTAACCACGTGATATCTCTCCAACTTTCTTCTCTAAAAATCATAGGGTTCGAGGAAAACGTTTGCATTTCACCACCTACTTCCTCATTATCACGAAGGCAGCCTTATGATAATTGCAAGCACAACGTTACAAGCTACTTGTGGGACATGCGAAGATTTGAGGGAACCAGTTGAGAAGGAAGAAGATGATAGAGCATATGTTTCATGCCTTGTGTAGCGATAAGGAGGCTCATTGAAATGCAAGTGAGCATTGCCTAACACTCTTACTCCTAAAGGTCGCAAATAGCTTAATTGTGCTGTAGAAGACTGAGCTTACCACTACAACGCCGAGTTCAGCCAAATGCA
>LWMK02000934.1:0-19422 GCA_001693075.2 Taenia saginata
TGACGGCAACTAGCCTTGAACTCCACCCAGACTGGTATCCAGGGTCGCGAGGTGGCGAAATTTGGCTTTGGAATCAAAGCTGAATTCTGTGCGGCCTCGATTTTGTCATCATCGCAGTCCGTTTTGGAACANTGGAATCAAAGCTGAATTCTGTGCGGCCTCGATTTTGTCATCATCGCAGTCCGTTTTGGAACATTCGACTGCTTGTGCTGGTAACTGAAGTGGATCAATTGTCCCTCAAAGTAAAAAAGCTGGCTGGTGGCACTTGTTGATTTGGCCTTCCGCATGAAAGGCAGCAATCGACCCGCCTTCGTCCACCACTTGACCTCCTCATGNATTTAAATGATGTTTTAATTGCATTGGAGCTACGTGTCCCAAAAACTGATTGAANAGCTATGTGTCCCAAAAAACTGATTAAAATGTTTTGCGATAAGTCTGTGGTATACAGCACTGCTCTCGTTGTTTCTTCAAGAATTCCCCTTGAATCTTGACCACTATACGTAAAACAAGTCAGTGAAAATGTGCAGTTATGCGATTCCGCAAGCACGGAAATTTGAGTATTCTTTGCTTTAACCGCCCTAATTGGCACCTCAAACAGTGGTTTTGGGCATCACAATGGGCTCGATTAATTTATATACTTCGTGCAATGTCCATAGATGGAATTTGAATAAATACTGGGACGTAAGCAGATTCACGGGTCGTAACATTATTACGTCATATGACCCCGGAATGGGGTTGCCCGTAATCTTGGGGTGCACTATTGGGTAATCTGAACTACAACTGAGTTGCAGATCCTATCGTATAGTGCATTGATACGTAATCTGACTTTGGAAGGAGGTGTAACCCCGCACCTAAGGCGCAAACGCACAAATTCCGATCATGTCTCCTTCTGCCTTTAACTCCACCTGCATCAGTAACCAAAGCCGCGATGTAAAGACATTAGAAAGGAGAATCGACGATGATCTCGGTTCTGGGGTCACCTGGCATTGGAATGTCGTAATTTGTCCTTGGAGCCGACACTGGTCTCTGTCTAGCCTTGATTCTGACGGCAACTAGCCTTGAACTCCACCCAGACTGGTATCCAGGGTCGCGAGGTGGCGAAATTTGGCTTTGGAATCAAAGCTGAATTCTGTGCGGCCTCGATTTTGTCATCATCGCAGTCCGTTTTGGAACATTCGACTGCTTGTGCTGGTAACTGAAGTGGATCAATTGTCCCTCAAAGTAAAAAAGCTGGCTGGTGGCACTTGTTGATTTGGCCTTCCGCATGAAAGGCAGCAATCGACCCGCCTTCGTCCACCACTTGACCTCCTCATGCTTTTGACCTGGCCAGTCAGTCCTGAGGGGTAAGAGACCAAGCGCAATAATTCTGCGTCTTTCTGTGTGTGTAGTATCATGGATAAAACTGACGGGAGTGGCAAGTTGTTGGGCTGGGTGTGCATACATTAATGCACCTTGGAGGTGCTGTTACCAGTTGAAGGCGTTCTGCTTTAAGGGAATATGACTTGGATTTTGCTACTGTCTGAGGGAAGGGGAATGTTGTTCTCACCTTCATTGACAATGCCCTTGCAAGCTTTACGTCCAATTTCTCAGTTTGTCTTCCCCACTATCACATATGTGTGACGCGCAAACTTTTTTACCTTTGGTCCCTATGGCTGCTACTGAGGTAAAGCTCGCTTATTTAATCCGTTTAGCAATAGACAACCTGCTCCTACTCCTCCTCGTCCTTCCTCACTTCTTCCCATCAATCACTGAGCATCTTTTATTAACTTTTCTTCCATAATTCTATTTAAGTAAATCAAAAAACAAACCATATCACACTTGGCTTAAACTGTTTTCTCATCTCATCTCCTCTGCCGTCACACATTTGTGACACACACACACATCCATTAACGCTTTCCTTATTTTCCCATAAATCAATCATTATTTTTTGGCCATTTAGTGCTTTCGCCTTTTTCCACTCATTCTGAAGTCAAATATAGTTAGTGCATTGTCCACTTTTCCACTTCCCATTTATCTCCACACTACATTTTTTCACGACACATAAAATAGTCATCTGTTTGAACGACTACTTTTCCCTTATTAAAATCTGCTTTTGCGTTCTACTGTTTCCACTTTATCGCAATAGGCATACACGCACATGCATTGCCAATTTACCTTTTCCTTTCAAAACCTTACCACTGCCACTGTTATTATGAGTCTCATGCATACATTACTGCCTCTTCCTCCCCATTTGTTTCGAAGGCATGCTTACAAAACCAGAAGTTGGTCAATAAGAGACAGCACAATTAACGCAATGCAAATTAAGCTTCAGTGGAAAATAATTACGATTAATTAGCTGCGTTGTATGAGGAGACTGCTTTTTGTAGACGAATTGGTCCATGCTGACCAACTGTTCCACGCCGAAGCCTTCCTCCTTCCGTGTTTTCATCAAACAAATAAGGAGGAATCAGTGCTGAAGTGAAGCTGCAGATCGCTTCAAAAAGCAGGCATAGTGCCTAACCCAATAATTCTGTTGCTGGTTCTATCCTCACTGAAACTCCCAGTATTATATTGGTTGTGCTAGAAGTGTCCCCTCAACAATTATACACGTCTTCTTGCCATACTAAGCGGTTCCGACTCATTACTAAAGTTACTTAAGTGAAAATTTTGTTTGCATTTCCAGCTCATTGTCATTCTTAGGACACAGCATTCCCTTCTTCTTCCTCGTCTTTTCTCCCAAAACACATTTTTCTCTTTAACTTCTACCTCCACCACTTTCACGCATTCTCTCGCCTCGTTCTTTCCTTCTTTTGCTCACCCATTCACTCACTCAATTTTTACTCATCGACTCAGTCATTTGGTCACTTGTTCGTCCATTTGTCTCCCGCTTCCTCTCTTTCTCTCCTCCTCAATGCACCACTCTCGCCACTAGCATCACCATCGCCCTCCAGCCCACCACCCTCTCCCCAAATCTCTCAGTTAATCATTCTTTTCTGAGTTGAACCAAACGTTTTCAAATTGACACCCTCGGCCTCGTCACATTTTTTCTTCCCTCTTCTTTCAGCACACATTTGCGACACAATTATTTGTCCACTCATTTTCTCCCTTTCTGTGCTCATGCATTGCGCGCACAGCATGATGGTGTTACCAGGCAACCAAGCACTTCTAAACGCTGTAGCAATCCAATGAATACACCAATTACTCTACCTCCTCAGGTTAATTGACGAGATGATTACTAGCGAACGAAAGCGCGACATAGCTCTCTTACTGGTTGCGTACATATCATATTTCCTTTTTGGTTGCGTTCCTTCTTTGTCGCCTAAGCTACGATTGATATCGCAGAAATTGTGTTGGGGAGAGGTAGGTGCTCGCCTTCACACGCCACTTTTACTAACGCCAATCAATTGCAGATTGGCATAGAAGCCACCCACTAGCAGCCTGTTGTCACGACATAAATTATTCAGACAAATGATTATGTGGAGGAAGAAGATGAGGAGAAGGAAAGGAAATCGACAGGAGCATCTGGCATGAAGTTCACCAGATTCCAGCAGACATTCGATTTCGTCGCTTTGCCTAGAAGTCGTTTAATGAAACGCAGGCTGTGATCGAGAGAAGTGGAAAGAGACACTGGCACTGCAGCCACGAGTTATGGCATAACCGAACTCCCAGATGAGTGCGAATGAAAGGCAGGAGGAGAAGATGAAACCGAAGATGAAGCCCCGTGGCAGGTACAGTCAACCCTTTGCCAACACCATCGGTGCACTTGCGTGGCGCTGACCACAACATCAACGACCTCACAGACATAGGTTCACGGACTCCATCTGGCATTGATGGAGGACGAAATGCTTGCTACTCACCGCGTCAGCATAGCAAGCCAAGCTGCATCAACTTCACTGCAAGCAGAAGGAGAAGGGAAGGTAGAGGAGGGTATTAGGGGCACACTTTAGCTGTTGTTGTTGTTGATCTTGACACACCTGCTTGCACAGACAGCGGTTAGTGCAGGAGGAGAAGGAGGTAGGTGATGATGATGGGCAATCATTCGTCGAGAGAAGGAAGGACCTCTATCAGTCCGTTTGTCTTACCCTTCTCTCCATTTCCTTTTACTCCTTTCACTTTTTGGCATTCGGTTGAGAAGTCGCTATGCCGGTAACCAGCATTTCCTGTCTCTAAAGATTTGATTATAACGAAAACACTTCTAAATAATAACTGCGGGTTTTCGCAAAAGCTCCTATAGCCACTAAAGTTGCCTTCAAGTATTTTAGGCGTTTATGTATCCGACGTTCACAGTTATCATTTTGGATCAAGCCGCCAGATAGAGCAATCACATTGACAAAGTTAAAATGACTGACATATAAATGCACTCAAAGCCTTTTGTGAATCAGATACAGGTATCTTGCGAAAAACTACTCCAATTCTTATTTAGCCATCCACACCTCTGATGCGAAGTCATTTCCTCAATGTAGCTAATAAACTTGCTTTCAAGTATTTCGGACACTTACAAACCAGGGTTTCTAGCCTGGCACATAAAGACGCCCATAGCATTCCGCGAGTAAGATCGGGGTGTCTTGCTGAAAACTGCTCCAATTCTTATTTTGGCGTCCTCATCTCAGATACGCAATCATTCCCTTACTGCAACTTTTATTTACCGTTAACAGTGCCACTCTGTGCTATTGCGAATGCGACTTACATTCGATACATTCGGTGGTTAAATGACTTCGGCGTCACTACCGCTTTCTGTTCAAGGAACCCAATAATTCTTCAAGTATGTGGTCAATTAAACTTAGGCGGACTGAAATCTGACTATCGAGGAAATACTAGAGAGGATGTGGAAGGTATTTGTTTTCCATTTTTTATTTTCCGTCTAAATTAATGCAAACAATTCATAGGGTGCTTGATTTGTTTCGAATTCGTATAGGTACTCAGAAGTAATAACCGCGAACATCTTTTGGGTTTCATTTTTCGCTGATGGAAAATCAAGTTAACCGAGTATAGCCAAGCATGTCGACTGCTTTAGACGAACAAGCCCTATAACGTATTCGTCGAAGCAGTCGTCTATGACACTGCTAACCCCTGGTAGACCAGTGCCTTCGGCAAACTCGAAGTCCAGGGTAGGTTTCCTCGATTGATGCAATAACTGCTGTTACGCCGTAAGCTTGCTTGACTCTTTAATGCAGAACCTTTTAAAGCAGTTCAACTCTGTCATTACAATAGATGCAAACGCAGTGTTTGGCATAACCGGAGCCTAATGCATTTCTCTTTCTCTCCCAGTGCTGAACATTTTTATTATCTGACCTGTTGGCTATCTTAGGAAGGTGGGAATGTGGACGAGATGTCATTGATGAAGCAATGCTGATGCTCTGTTCTTCCACAAGCAGTGCGCTAAACTGTAAACAAGCGCGTCGGCCTGTCCGCTCGAGTTTACCACTCAGTTGGTGTTCGTAGACCCCGTCGCCATTTTCGACGGCGTTGCAAACACAACCCTTTTAAACCAGCTTTTCCACTGTCTCTCTGGCTATTATTGTTTCCATCTCAATGATCATTTGCCAACCTGTCCTGAATTCCGTTACTGCAACCGACGCTGCCTCTCCTTCCATGGTTCCAACGCGTACCACTACATCCTCGTCCTGGTGTTTTAAGTGCCTTTTCGCATCCTATTCAGCAGTTGCAAGCTTGATAGTAAGTGTAGTGTTGTCCCTCCCCCTGCCTTAGACTGGAATAATTTGGCCAAGTTTGAAAAATTTGGTGGAAAATGCTTATAATCTGAGTATGATTGATACCTTCAGCTCTTCAACTCAGTTGGGGTTTTCAGTTCTGTTGCGCTGGTGCTAACTCTTTAGGAAAACTGATTTTCTGCCTCGTGGTGGTCATTTTTACCTGGATCTGATGAAGAAGGAAATGGAACATACACCTTGACGTTCTTCCTTCTAGGCGAAAGCGCAAGTGCGATCTGTTGCTACTTTTATTTGCTAAGTAGTCGAAAAAGACGCGGGTGTGACAGCGCCACCTAACCGCCATGGTGGGTGCGTCTTCATAGCCGATCTCACGGTCATGTTTTCAGCATTGCCTTTCTTTAAAGTTGGGATTTATCAGTTTATTTTGCGAGTAGTTCATCTATTAGCCAAAGATGGCTTTCTGAATCACTTTGAATTTTGTAAGGCTGCTTTGTAGGGTTGTTTGATCTCCGAAAGTAGCGTGTCATAAGCATGATGGTGCTGGGTAGTTTTTTACGTGTTACTTTGTTCTCTCTTATCGTGAGTGAGCTGTTTTTTAAAAGGAAATTCAACGCCACTTTAGTTTATCATTTCATTTCCTTCTTGTAAGGTGACTCTTGATGACATTTGTGACCTTGGCAGTGATGATTGCTTCTTCTGTATGAAGCTAAAAATCGTGAAATATTTGATCAAAGGTCTTTTTAAGAGCAGGGCATATATATATGGCTAATTCAGTACACAAAGTTTTCTCGATTAACTAAAGCATTATCTTTTATGATCGTGATTTAATGTGAGCAAAATAAGTCAAGCATTTAAGGATTCGATTTTAAAAGAGATCTGCAATCAACCGTGCTAATGAGGCGAGTTAACAGATATTGCAGGCTAAGAAAGTAGTATAGCCAAAAAATAGAGGGATTTTAAAACCTTTTCCGGCTTCAAACTGAATGCATACCCACCTAGCAATGACGCTCCGGTTAATGACATGAAATGAATCAGGAAGAGAATAAGTGAGGTGGTTGCAAATGACTTGCTTTCGATGTTCGCAAGTATCTTTAAAGTAGTTTATTAATGTCGATTTCCAAGGCAGCATTTATTAAATTGCTTACTTCAGCCCAATTATTACTGGTGTCAAATGGCTCTGTCCCTCATAAGCAAGCATCCTTTATCCAAACTACTTACCAATTTGACGCACATCCACCAATACATTGGGCTTAAATTCAAAGCAAGCTCAGCTGTAGCATTTAAAAATCTGCTGTTTAATCTAAAAGCACCGCAACATTTGTCATTCAGCATTTATTTCTCCCTTGTTCCCATAATTGCTCTAGGATTCAGACTGCAAAGCACACAGGAATTGCTCGTGATTTGAACATCACCGTTATTCCAAAGGAGGAACAGAAACAGTTTTCTCCAAATTACATATTCACTTGCTGATGAAGCGCTCCATTAATTAAGGGCTATATGTACTGCAAATTGGCTTCTTCACAAAGTGCTTAAATCTGCCTATGAATGAGAGAAAAGATAAAGAGTTACTAGACTAGCTTTAGCCAAATCCTTTGCATCTCTAGTCACCTTGTCTCATTTTACACTGTTGGCAACATTCATTCCCTCTTGGCTTATTGAACAGCCTCAATCATCGGATACCTAAGCTTGTATTACTGGGAAATGCATTGCAGAAACGCTGACAAGGAATGATCTAGAAGTGTGCCACTCAAAAGTTTTAATGGGGGGTATCTTTTCTAATAATAAGCGATTCAACAGTTTGGTTCTCAAAAGAATGTTTTGCACTTCAAAGCACATTGTGACATAATAACACAAAGCTGACTGCTCATGCGGATGGAGTGAGTGCATAAAATTCTAGCAGTAGCAAAAAATTCGACTAAAATTAGACCTTTGAAGAATGGCCTTTGTACTGCCTGAAGGCGTGGCCATCCCAGAGGTACGTAAGACGAGGATATTGAACGATGCACAGACGGTCGCCTTAACTAATCTCCAATGGAGTCGATTGCAGCCATGCCTTCTGCACAATATTCTGTCCTCTCTTCTCCAGTGTGTTAACCTCCCAACGTAATTGGCATGATAACACTTCTTGAGATTCTGCTTCTCGATCCTTACGGCGCCACAAACTACTCACAAATTTACTTAGTACTGGTCATGCCTACTAAGTATGTTGCTATGCATAATGCTGAATTAAGTTCATAAAGGTGTTTAATGTGATCAAACAGGTCGCAAATGAAGCCGATGTGGCTGCCTTCAAAGTTGGTCCAGCAGCAGGAACAGGAGCATCTCGTCTTAGGGCAATAAGCAAGCCTCAATGCCTCATAAAAGTTGGCCAACACAAACCAACGTCTCGGACGTGGTTACCCGATTAGTCTTTTCAGGGGTGTATGTTATCGGCCTCATGTAATCTTCGCCGTGACGTGTCATTTGTGTGTTACTGATACCATCACAGATGTCCAATGGTCCAAAGCCTTATTCAACTAGAAGTCTGTGCATATTCGAATAAAGTTGATCAAGTAAGGGTATTTGCCTTTCTCGTGGTCTGGACCATGATTTCCATTAACCCCAAAGACAAAGGTGTTCATGTCCTGAGCAATTCCAAATATATGTGCTGTGGCCTAATGCACAGAACAAAACAGCAGATACTAACAGCTCCATTAGAGTCCACCTCCTACTACAGACATTCCAACTTAGAGAACTGATCTCAGAATCTAGTGGTACGTGACCGGATAAGTATACGGGGGGAAACACGGGAGCACGCGCCTAAGAAGTTGACCTAGATCTGAGCAAAATTGGGCGATGTAAGGTATGACNTATGTTGCTATGCATAATGCTGAATTAAGTTCATAAAGGTGTTTAATGTGATCAAACAGGTCGCAAATGAAGCCGATGTGGCTGCCTTCAAAGTTGGTCCAGCAGCAGGAACAGGAGCATCTCGTCTTAGGGCAATAAGCAAGCCTCAATGCCTCATAAAAGTTGGCCAACACAAACCAACGTCTCGGACGTGGTTACCCGATTAGTCTTTTCAGGGGTGTATGTTATCGGCCTCATGTAATCTTCGCCGTGACGTGTCATTTGTGTGTTACTGATACCATCACAGATGTCCAATGGTCCAAAGCCTTATTCAACTAGAAGTCTGTGCATATTCGAATAAAGTTGATCAAGTAAGGGTATTTGCCTTTCTCGTGGTCTGGACCATGATTTCCATTAACCCCAAAGACAAAGGTGTTCATGTCCTGAGCAATTCCAAATATATGTGCTGTGGCCTAATGCACAGAACAAAACAGCAGATACTAACAGCTCCATTAGAGTCCACCTCCTACTACAGACATTCCAACTTAGAGAACTGATCTCAGAATCTAGTGGTACGTGACCGGATAAGTATACGGGGGGAAACACGGGAGCACGCGCCTAAGAAGTTGACCTAGATCTGAGCAAAATTGGGCGATGTAAGGTATGACGGATACGCTAGGCTGTAAAGCAGAGAAACTAAAAATCGGAGAATGGGTAGTGCTCCATGACTAAATAAGAAAGCGATAGAATTTGCAGGTGATTTTGTGCAGCTACAAATCGCTAAAATGATGTTTATTTTAATTAATTTGAGGTAGCACCCAAGTTTTGGATATCACATCAATCTTGGCATTAAGTAGTTGACAAAGGAATTACTAAAGGGTCGCATTAAGCGCCGTCCCATGCACACTCAGTAGTCAACCTTCTGCTTTGTTGGATCAAATTTCTGAACTGGACACAGCTAATTGCAATGCGAAAGCCAAGCTGATATTACATTTGCTCTTGGGATGTTTCCGCTCAAGACAGCCCATCAGTACATTTGAAGCTATTGATTAACCAGATTAGTCTAAGCTACAAAGGGCTCTTGAGGTAGCATGCTGTAAGATGGTAGCGATTTGAAGGCCAGCAGTGACTCAGCCACCTTACCTCACAATGCCTTGTCCTCATTTACATAAACCAATGTCTTGTCACGCACCTACTGACGCATTGATTCCTATCAGTTACAGAATGGCCTCATTGAGGGTATAACAAAGGGTGCGTTTGGTATTAGGAAATTTCCTGCAGTTGATGTGCAGTCTAATGCAATCTTCTTCCGAAGAAACTTAACCCCAACAGCTGCAAAACGCAAATATTCGCCTTGGAACATATTTACTGGGGATTTCTCTGGCTCCTTTTGCGACTCCCTGATTTGTGGCTCAGCTGCCGCCGCTTACCCTTCAGCACTGCAAGCAATTCTTAATCATTTAGTCCACAGTGCCGGATGATTCATAAATGTTTTGCTAACGAGACACCCAACACGCAATCCAAAGCCTACGGTGCCTTTCTCTGATCACTATGAGAACCAGGTCATGCATAATTAATAAAGGATTTTGCAGTGCCATGTCTGCTCCATTACCGCTTTTGAATTCTGTCGTAGTACCAGAAACGCATAGCAAAGTTTACCATCATGGTAGACAAGATCTTTTACAATTCACCGGTAATCATCTGAAGCGCCTGTCGACAACTATTCTTAGTGTCCAAAGGGAAGGCTCCAAGACCATGCATGCAATCCGTGTAGCCTCTGAGATTTGGATCATGGTAAAAATGTAATGACAATAAACCTAATGTACGATTTGTGGAAGTGAGGCTAAACTGAAAATAAATGGCATACCGTACATTTCTAAGCAAACCTACGTCCACGGTCTTCAATGCGGACAATGCCATAGTTAATTGCTCCCAGAATAAGTAGTGTGCAGTGTAAGAGAATCAGGTTGTACATCTGACCTTGCTAATCATTATGGCAGTCGACGGATTTAGTGCATGCATGAGCAGTGGAGATTGGTCAAAGTAACCACCTGTGCAACCTCCAATATCATCAGCACGTGCATTACTTGAATTGCATATGCTTCTAAGCACTGTGTAAAGTTTCCAGAAATGTAAGAATTCTGGCTTTGGTCGGATTTATCACAGATCATTCTCTGCTATTGAGATGTAAAATACGCTTCTTGAAATTGCCTACGATTACCCACATCGCCTATCTACCAGTCCTTTTATAAGCAACAATCAATGCACCGATGCGGGTAATCAATGTGAGTGTTTAGTGGACCAACATTTTTGGGCTTGCAAAATGGGTGACCAAACCAAAGCGAGTCTGCATTAATCCAATTTTATCATTCCTCATAAGGATTTCAGTGTCAGTCCTGACGATGACAGTTTTAGTCTAAAGTCGAGACTCGAAGTAAGGACTTTTAAAAATAAAAGCAGCTTTTTACATTAACCCTGTGTGTGTGTAAAATACCAACTGCAACTACGCAAGGGTTGCCCGAAGAATGGACTACTGTCCTATCAAGTTAATGGTCTTTACCAGCGAAACAGGCAGCGGTATCTATGCCGTTGTTGGTGCAAGACGACACTCCGTGCAAGGGATTTTGATTTTCCATGTTACTAGATTGCATTCCTTATTGCCGAACCAAGAAGACTCAGATAGGTGTCGCAGATACGTGGACTTCAGACGAGGCGATACGGCGAGAACCAATGGGCTGCCATCACGGTGAGGTCAATCGAAAACCCCCTCCAAGGCACAATATATTTAACCTCGGTGCACCTGTCACGCCATCAGTCTATGCTAGCGCCCTGTGCCAATGGTGGGTTTTGGAGGCAACATTCATTTTTCATTATTTGTTTTGTGTGTGCCTCCTCAGTTTTATGGTTCTCTTTCATTATATTTTGCCTTTTTTGATTCTTACATCACCGAAAATAACATTAGTTCTTTGTGAATACAGACTCAAAATAACTCAAGCCGTAAAATTACTAACCTTCCGGTTGAATTAGCGTTAGAAATATGCCAACACCTCGGTGCTCCGGACTTGGTAACTTGCTGCACGAACATTCCAGGATGGAGGGGAATACTTTCAAGGCCAAAATTCTCCACTGTCCTATACCAGTACATTAGTGAGTGGGACTGGCTTGACAAGTGTCTTTGCGAAACGCTGTTCCCACAACCTTCGCCAAATTCTTTCCGAAACGCCTCGGAAGCTATCCAGCATTACAAGGCACAATTTGAATCTTTCCAGCGAAGAATTATGGAGCTAAGGCAAGGGCGGGACCATGGACCTATACGCTTATGGCTTTTTAGAAGCGCGACCCTGGCTTGGCTACCACCAAATCAACTCACATTATATTCAAAACCACCACAGGTTGCCCATTCCAGTCGTCTTCCAACGAATACTCATACAGTGTACATAAATCACGGTCGTTTCCGCAGGCTTTTCTTTGCACGTAGTTATGCCGAAGATAGTATGCCTGCTACTACCCAAAAATTCCGCCTCCTGAAGACAAGGACGAGTCCGACTATTGCGATTGCGTAATATATGCCGTGGGTCCCCGGCAATTTTCCAAGCATGACATAAGAGTCACCTTAGAATCGCTTCAACCTCATCAAATATTACTCGTTGCAGTTGTTGTACTCGGGAGGGAGGATGAATTAACCAAGATGGACTGTCTCATAAAATTTCTTCAGGGCCTTGGAGGATACAACAGCCACCTCCTGGCCACCATGCCAATGAAATGGCGGCTATTGTGCATCAATCATCATGATTCAGGCTGTATCTGCTGGAGTGATCTGTTTGANCATGCCAATGAAATGGCGGCTATTGTGCATCAATCATCATGATTCAGGCTGTATCTGCTGGAGTGATCTGTTTGATTGGGGTTGCTACGACGTGATCTCCAGAAGACTTGAGACCGATCAAGCCAACGACTCTGCACGCTCTGCGTAATTGGACCTCCCATGTATGTAGCAATGTCGATGTGTTTAGTACTTCAATTTCACATTTTTTGGTTTGATGATTTGCTAAGAGTGACTTGAAGAATTCATCCAAATAACGGATTGGAAGGGCTTTCGCGAGGTCATAGTAAGATACCTATTAAGACTACCCTTAATATCACAAAAGTACCTATTCCCTGGGCTTCGCGAACTTCGATCCTTTAGCTTAAGCAATTTTTTAGTGGACCTTGGAGAAATACAAGCAACTGCACTGACAATCGAAGCATCGTTCTAGTGACAACCAATCCAGTCGACTCTTACGTATTCAGTTTTGACGACTTGTGCGATGATCTATTACCAAACAAGTAAGATGGATCAATTTCGTTTAAAAAAGTAAATTACACTACATGCTTCAAGTTAAAGGTCAATACCAGTCTACTGAAGCCACTATAGATCGCTCTAACCAAGATTACAAAGCTGACTGAATTCGCTCCAGGTGTATCAGCAAACTGAGATTCCAAGAGGGTAGTTTGCTACGTATACGGAACCAGAGAAGGCAATTTGGAGACCAAATGCGCGACATTCTGTGCGATAGAAGTCAAGAGCTATAATAAATGAAATCAACAACCCTTAGTTACGGAAAGTTTGCCATCGAGCCAACACCCTGCAGTTGCTCCACTTTACTCTATCAAAACACGAATTTGTCGTAAGTGCTAACACTCCACAGCAAAGTTCGTATCTCGTGTGATTTTCGCACAAAATGCTATCGGTTAAATCTTTAGTGGCACAGCAATGTTCTGTCCTCATGGGATGTGTGGAGCAGGCTCTTAAGAGGTAGGAAATCGTAGAAAGCCTCTTTTACTGTGAAGCGAAATTCCCAGCTGCCTTCATATCAGCATCGCGTGGGTGAGCACCTTCAAGTTGGTTATTTAACGCCTAATGCTCTTCTCGATTCGTTAAAGAATCTTTTTCCAACGTCATGGGCAATCACATTTCTCAAAAGAGCTCTACTTGCACTGTTTGACATGCTTTGCTCTCTGTAAATTCATAACACTAATTGTCATGCATAATTTCTTATATAAATTGAACAAATAAAAATGAACTTTGTTAAAAGCGCACAATGGCTTTGTTGTAATCTCAAAAGAGGAACGATGCTCAACAAATCATCGCATGACCGCTTTATGCCGCCTCATTTATAGGTCTTGCTTAACATCAAAGCCAAAATGTAGAGCGTCAGCCTAACCTTAGTGAGTTGTGAAGAATAATTTGTAAGAAATTCTTCTGGGGAATGCTAAATGAGATTGGGTAAAGGAATACTTTTAATTGTATGAGAAGCAGGGGCTGTGGAAAATATTGAGAGTCATAAAATAGCTGAATAGCGGGACTGCAAAGCAACGTGATGTTAGGAAATAACGCAATGGTCCCGCATGTAATTCTTGTTCTGTCCCAACTAATGCAGCAGATTTCAACCATCTCAGTTACAGCCATTCCTTCGTGGAGGTGAAGTGGGAAACTTAACAGCCACTTCCAAACTGCTCCCGTGCGATCGATTTCATCGTCGGAATGTATGTAACCTTTTCGTGTTCCAAAATTACTGCTAACAATTTTAACCGCATTTAAGGAGGACACAGCGCACACTACTTGATTGAACATGTGTTACCTCATCGTTTTATAAGCATTAACAGATGCCAGTTCTCTATTTTTGTGTAGCGAAAGCATCTTGAATGGTTGTCTGATTAATTACAAACCGGCTTCGGCCAATTTCACCAAAATTCAGTGATCATGACAAGGCACAAATATTCGGAAGAATTGTGAAGGCGTTGTCAGTAATGGTCCATAAAATCGAGGCCAGGGTAGCATGAAGGATGGAGTTATGTGTCGAACCTGATTGAAAAACCCTTTAATATCTTTGTGACGGGATTTGCAAAAATGGGTGGAAGGGTGAAAATGCCCACTCTCATCAAAAGGAAGAAAAGTCCTATTTGCACATAAAATTAACCAAGATGCATTTTTAGATGCATGAGCGGTGGCAAACTGGAAACGGTTTTACTTAAGAACAATCATTAAACACTTTCCATTATTTCCATTTGTCTAATTACATTGATTAAACATTTTACTTCAAAGCATCGTGGGCTGTAATTAAGACAGCAATACACTCCGTTTCTTTTCCAAAATATTGCATAAATTATAGTGCTAAAGAAGGTTATGCATTGTAAAGGTAGAACAGGGTTAAGGACCACAAACACGACCCGTTAACTAATGTGAAAGTAGAACTGAGGACTCACGACGCCAAAACATGAGTGAAACTTAATCTAAGCAATGCACTCAAAAGCCTGGCCACGAATGCTTCGGTGCCACCAAAATTTTACATACATTCTCGATTTTCTTTGTGTCAAACTATCAAAGTGGAGGGAATCAAAACGTATTCTACCTGGCCTCGCGAATCGGTCATAATGGAGCAAAAGCTCTTCCAGAATTTCCTTCGATGAGATGTGGTCTCCTCATACATTGGACTTTAAGCAATAACGCTTGACATTTTTAGTTTAAGTGCTGCATTTCAGGTCGACTGTGCATTCTTACGAAAGTCAGGTGCAATTCACAACAACCGATGCGTGTTGTAGCATGCTCAAGACGTAATTGTAGCAGACTAGGAACCAAAAGGGCTAACAAGGTAGGAATTGCAAAGGACCGCTTAGGTGCACAGAAGAGATATGAAGAAAGGCTGCACATGCCTTGCCAATCAGCAAAATTTGTGCTAGCTAAAACTGAAAATTTCAGAAAATCTTATAATTGCCTTGGGGCAGATCTAAATTCCTTTTAAGATCATCAAAGACTGCTTGCTGAATCATCCTCGTTCAACAGCCAATTTGCTGACAATTATTTATGCTAGAGAAAGATCAGATTTTGCAGCTTTCGAATGAATTATCAGTGTCAAATCTTAACATCGAGGGTCCACTGCCTTGGACTTCCTCAATGAAATGTAAAAGTGACTCTAAGCATGCTTTCGGTTTCGAAGATGCTTATGTTTTGACAAGAAAACAGAAGATTGGACTTTGCTAGCGAGTGTCCCAAGAAAAGCCCTGTGACGACTGAATCATTACCANTACGCCAAAACATGAGTGAAACTTAATCTAAGCAATGCACTCAAAAGCCTGTCCACGAATGTTTCGATGGCACCAAAATTCTACATACATTCTCGATTTTCTTTGTATCAAACTATCAAAGTGGAGGGAATCAAAACGTATTCTACCTGGCCTCACGAATCGGCCATAATGGAGCAAAAGCTCTTCCAGAATTTCCTTCGATGAGATGTGGTCTCCTCATACATTGGACTTGAAGCAATAACGCTTGACATTTTCAGTTTAAGTGCTGCATTTCAGGTCGACTGTGCATTCTTACGAAAGTCAGGTGCAATTCACAACAACCGATGCGTGTTGTAGCATGCTCAAGACGTAATTGTAGCAAACTAGGAGCCAAAAGGGCTAACAAGGTAGGAATTGCAAAGGACCGCTTAGGTGCACAGAAGAGACATGAAGAAAGGCTGCACATGCCTTGCTAATAAGCAAAATTTGTGTTAGCTAAAACTGGAAATTTCAGAAAATCTTATAATTGCCTTGGGGCGGATCTAAATTCCTTTTAAGATCATCAAAGACTGCTTGCTGAATCACCCCCATTTAACAGCCAGTTTGCTGACAATTATTTATGCTAGATAAAGATCAGATTTTGCAGCTTTCAAATGCATTATCAGTGTCAAATCTTAACATCGAGGGTCCACTCCCTTGGACTTCCTCAGTGAAATGTAAAAGTGACTCCAAGCATGCTTTTGGTTTCGAAGATGCTTATGTTTTGACGAGAAAACAGAAGATTGGACTTCGCTGGGGCGTGTCTTAAGAAAAGCCCTATGACGACTGAATCGTTGTCAATTCACTGGTCATTTTGGTGCTGAGCTGACGAATCTAGTGCGCTTTTCCGAATCGAAGCGCAAACATAATGCCGAGATATTTCGTGCAATAGACATGCATGTGCAAATCACGTGCAAGCTGCGCTTTTGAGGGGACACATCTGGCTTCCAATTCGCAACCAATCAGAGTGGTCTCATCTGCATAGCCTACTGATGTTATGCTAAGTTCAAGGTTCACTCACTGAAAATGATTCGACAGGCGTCCACAGCTGAAATACGTCGGTTGATTAGAATCAAACAACATGTCAATCTTGATGTGGATTCTCAACGTTGTTTCTCAACCCTGTAACCGAAACCGCATTTGACGGATGAAACTGCTGTGAGGTCTATGCTAATGGTGCTAGATGCAAGTGTCCTGAATGCTAAAGTTCCCTGAAAACGAATTAACGATGGTAAATATTAGCTTCAAAATGGCTGTCTAGCATTATTTTGAGTCTGCCTCTGTGTCACTCTGGAACTAAGGCGGTGTTAAGGCTCTACATTGTGTCTCATGTTGCTCGTTAATGGTTTGTATGCGCCGAGGCTAGGGAGGGAGAAAATACAAGGGGGCAACATTTTGAATACGCAATATGTAATTGTATGTTCGCTCAAGAATCATGTCTCCAGCGCTCAAAACCAATCTTCTTACTGATAGTGAAGTTGCAATCTCGTCAAAATTGCAATCGAACTAATGCAATTGAACTGTGGCCTACCCTAACTCATAATGATTTAGAGCCCTAAGATAGCCGTAGTAATGCCTTGGTCCACTGATTGTTCCCCAATTACTTACCTGCATACTTACCCACCTACATCTTTACTTTCTTACTTACCTACTTACTTACTTACTTACCTACGTACTTACTTACTTACCTACTTACTTACTTGCTTGCTTACTTACTTACTTACCTACCTATCTACCTACTTAGTAAGACCGTGATTTTGCCAGCATCAGCTGATGATCAAAGCGTCTTTCGGAGAGGGAATTTCAATTAGATGTCGCAAATCGTTCGTTAAAAAATGGTACAAGTTAGCAACTTCTGCCCGATGGCTGTTCGTCTCGATTGACCTATAATCGCTGCTTCTGTCATGTGGCTATTCGTTCGGGTTGTTTTGAATATCCTCACCAACACTAAATATGTCATATTACTGTTTTAATACTGGGACGCCGCAGCTCTAAGGAAGTGTTTGGGAGGCTTCAGTAGCTCCTGGTTTGCTAAGGGCTTAAAATTTTGGGTACAGGAACATTAAATAGTTTTTTCTTTAGCATGCAACTTCCCGTCTTTGGTTAGGGAACATTTCCAAAATTTCTCTCGCCAACTAAAACAAAACTGAAACTAAGACTATTCACTGAGGCAGCTCAATACTCCTGTTCCCCATATGCGCTCAAGGAAAATCTAGCTACGAGAAGAGCTCGGACTGTAGTAGACATTTGTCTGCATGAAGACGTTTAACGCCTAACAAAAGCTCTATTGTCTCACCAATGGGGCCAGTTTAAACCAGAGAGGAGCCATTTTGTCGGAGAAGACCGCACTCTTTCATTCTGACTCCACAGGAGCAATGAAATTGTGGTCTGTGTACATGGAAACATCAAGTTATGAGGTTAGCCATGGATTTAATTTTTCACATTTAACATGCCACTATTTAGGGTCAATTCGTATGTTGTCTAAACAAATTTGCACCCTGTTACCCTATGCGTATTTTGTTGACCAAACTTGCCTGATAAATCGATAGTCCTGCAGATAAGCCATTGTGGGCAATGGTACCGGCAAGGCAACTGTTTTCGTGCAGCAGCTGTCCGGACCAACGCTTCACTTTCGTCATTGCAATGCATGCCCAGCTCCAAGTGAATTCCCTTATAATAAACTATTCCTTGCAGGAGGCTCAATATTTCAAAATCTGTGGCAGAGTTGCAGCACGTTTCACAACTAATAAGCAAAATCTAATCTGTAACACGCACTCACCGAACTGCCCTAATTTCCACCCCATAGTTCGTTACAAGTGGTTAGAGGACTTGCGCAGGGCAAAGCGAATGATAGACAATGCTCGACATGAAGTTTTACGACTATGTATTCAGTTGCTTAATGTAACGTTGGATGGAGCGTAAAAGCAAAACAACGTATTGTGACTTGACAATTCATTGATTCTGATTAGCCTGAATTTGGCATTTTACAAGGCTTAAGAAAAGTAAAATGCTACTTCTGCATGTTATACAATCTCTGGGCAAAGTAAGGTTTTATATTCAAAGGTGTAATCATTATTGGTTCTTTTCCATTCTTAATGATTCTAATCCATCGTTCGCACTGTTAGGTTGAGTGTCACACGAGAACACTTAACGAATGTGGAAAGACATAGCATCCGAATCTACACTTAGCCTAAACGTGAAGCCCAAGTCGATTTAAAACCTTATAAATCTAGGTAGCATGACATAAAACATGCTAAAGAACAAAGTGGACCAAGTGGGGCCGATAGGTGCATTCAGTCAGCTAAATTAAGTAGCAAACGGCGATCTATAAAGCAATAACCTAAGCAAATACAATGCTCTTAGCAACCTCTTAAACATCAGCTTGCACCAACGAACCAGTAATCGGATTTCTGTGAAATGGGCACGCATTTGTCGTGGTGATGACCTTGCACAAAACAGCCAAACAACCAACCAGGTAAGCCCAAGTCACAAGGGACTGATAAAACAGTATGTTGTGAATGGTAACCATCCAAAGTTAGCGGTGACTTGTTTATACGAACCAAAGGTTTATCACGCAGTCACAAAATCATTGACTTTTCATGAAATCAGACTGGCCTCTACGAAGATGCAATGAAGGATTTGTTAGGCGACGGATGATTTGATGCGATTGGCTTATGATTTAAGTCAATAACTCTTCGCAGCAGCATTTCCTCAACAGCTGCAAGGAGGAATGTTACATTTCCTCAACAGCTGCAAGGAGGAATGTTTGAGTTTGGGGATGCTTAATGAGCCCCTCTTTGGCTCCTTCTTCATTCTTGATTTGTGATTCCGCTGACATTAGCGTTGATCACTTTATATG
>LWMK02000935.1:6352-19415 GCA_001693075.2 Taenia saginata
CCTTACGCTTACTTTACACATCGTGATGCGTATATTGTTCCCACACTACTTGCATACTTCTTTCCAGGTTTACCAAAAGTATTGAGCACTGATGCCTACCCGAAGAGTGTTGATGCAGTGTCAACGAATAATAATATTCCATGTTTTCAAGCTCTCAATACTTTGGTTCAAATTAATGTCGCTTTACTACTCGCGTATAGTATCTTAAGCCAGAACAAGGAGATAATAAGCATTGCAAGATTGCAGCCATTCAATGGCGACCAGTAAGAGGGTCATTCTTGCATTTGATGAACACTAGAGTGGGGTAGCCAGACGATTGGATGCACACTGCGGACACTAAGGACCTAAGTTTCGCAATTCCTACTTATTGGTCGCCCTGGTAATGAAAATTATAGGATTCATTTCCATCTTGATAAACAGCAATCATAAGCCATGCCGAACCGCTGCATGCTCTCAACATGTTGTTCATTCTGATATGCCCAGCTTTGAATTTGTAGGCGCTGGGAACTCTGCGCAATTTTATTTCCCTTTGGAATATAAAGTTGGCTTTGGTATAAGTGGCGTTCGATCTGCATTGCTGTGCAAACCAAATTTTACAGTACTTGGGTTTGTCTCTCCTTAGGTCGGAGGTGGTGTCGCCACAACAGCTAAAACACATTATTAAGCATTTCGCTGCAAAGCTGAGAAGGGTCAGATATCATCAAAAATATTAAACAGTTAGTTGGGGTTCCACAAATTGCATAGGGCAGTAACGCGCTTGACATTGAATAAGAGACTTCCGTCCGTCTCAAATTGCGCGCATAGGATTCATTTTGACGCTAGCGGCTGACATATCATGATGGCCTCAGTTAATTTGTTAAGAACATAGAGAAAGGAAGGAAAAAGTTGACGAATAATGCCCATTCCATACAAAGAAACGTAAAACTATGCACAAAGGGGATTTTCCTGGTTACCTAAGAATATGAAGATGAAAAATATGGAGCTATAGCTTGGACGCCTAGTAAAAGCAACGCACATGATACACTAAAAGCAAAATGCATTCAGGTAAGAGATTTTAGCTGTCACAGTTTGAAGATGTAGCTCTTGTGCAAAGAGGCGCTAAATAATTAATGCTTAGGAATCTAGGCGCGACGCAACGCATAGTTAAAGCTTCGATTAAGGGCAAAGCTGTTGTTTTTATGAAATCCATAGCTAGATAAATAAATTTACGTTTCTTCAACATGATCTCAGCTAGAGGGCACCATGTTGATTTGCCCCGATGTACATTCATTTAATCAAAAACAAATTCCGCATTAGCAATGTTTGGGAATCAAAATCAGGAGTGTGTTTTACGAGTTGTCGAGCAATGTGCTTATTACCCTAAAGCGTTAAAGCATAAGCATACAAAGGAAAGAAAATTGTGATTAGTGCTTTTCTCACTCGTCGATGCGACCCTAAAAAATAACCCGATTGTACAACTATGAGCCCCACTCTTCAAACTAATCATTATTAAGTTTATGCGAAGAAAGCAATATGGAGCTAAAACAGCAGGAGAGCATTTAAAAATATCTATTGCAAAATGCAATGAACTAGGCTCCTTGTGTCCAGGTGCGTAGATACCCTAATACAAATCTAAAACAATTAGTCTAGCAATGATGTGCGTGTGTATATGAGGCGTAGACAAAAACGGAATAGCTGATTCTGGGGAAAACTTTACTGCACAACATCGCTGCGCAGGCAGTAGCCCCTAAGCGAAGGCGTAATTACCGACATCTGTGGTGCCCATCACACCTCCATTCCATGGTTTTCACGCATGCTCTGACACACGAGGCACTTTCTGTGGTTGGTGTAACAGAGCAGCGCATGGTGTTTGGGAGTACATCAGGCAGGCGTTTGCCTCTTACTTACGATCACACTGCACATCTGTCACCATTCCTCGTGTAGCTTCTCCCGTCGCACACGTCTATTGCAAAGGACACACTACCTGCCTGCATAAAATCCATTTTCATTTCATGATTGTCGCAGTATCGTGGCTTAGCGAATAATATGTTGATCTGTTTGTGAGGCAAATACATTTAGTAAGCAATGTTTATGTTTGCTGTAGGTAAATCAAGTAAAGAAATGCGACTTGCAGCAAAGCATTCGATGCAATTAGGGAGAGCAGACATATTTACATGGTTTATCACCATAATGGAATGATCTGCAATAAAATCATGAAAGTTGATGACGTCCATCAGATTGCCAATCGACGAATGGAGTACCAAAAGCAGTTTATTCAGTAAAGCTCTACATAGAAGTAAGACGTTTATGCACAAAGTACTTAGCATTTGCTAAACAAAATAGCATCATCCATCGTTAGGACGACCACAGATATTTATCCCTACTGCACTAACTTAGTGAATTTAAACTCGCCTTGAGAAAAAGTAACACTTCTTTTAATTGAATAACGTTTGTATAACTGCGCAGATTTTTCTTCATTTGCGCACTAGCGCAGCGACCGGTCTTACAAATATGTGGGGTGCATAATTGTCTGCAGTGCGATTGTATGTTGCAAAATTGTTGAAGGCTCGGTGCACTAGATCGTAGCAATTTAGATCTTGTCGATTTTTCAGGGGGACTACATTGTCAACATTTGGTTTAAAAGGTAAATTTGGACTGAAACTACATCTTACTAGGGCATGTTCTCAATGCGTGACTTGCCTCGCACCAATTTTGAAGAGAATAATGTCGTAAGCGTCGTTATTAGGAAAAAATAGTTACAGCATTATGAAAATGCCTAAGAGGTCGTGTACATAGCCGGTACAAAATGCGGGCTAAAAGAAAATCAAAATCATTGCACTTATAGTCACACTACTGGACAGGTCATCACATCGTCATGCAGTGAGTGTTGTAAAGGCAAATCCCTGCACAGTTTGTGATAGGACAAATCACCAATAGCCAAGAAAGCATTTGATGCTGATGGGTTTTTCCTTTCAACGCAGTTCCCACCAAAGCACAAATGAACCGGGCTTAGTGATTTGGTACAGCTCAATGCCAGTCTGCGCTCCATGGTCGGTGCACTGCTAAAGGCAGTCCCCATTCATAAAAGTGTTTGCTTGAGTTCCCACCAACTTTAATACTTGAGTAAAAAAAGCCAAGCTAAGTGAGTCACATGCCATTTACAGGCCAAACATCACTTAAAACATCACCTGAAGGAATAGAAATCACGAGAACACTGTTAGAGATCGGCAGGCAGGAATGTAGAGCAGGACGTACAACTAGCATGAGCGTCAAACGGAACAATTAGAGACAAGTCGACTAGTATATAAGGGTCACAGCTCAGCACACAAGTCAGTTTGAAAAAAGCAGAGACAGGCAAGGAAATGGAGTGGGGAAGTTGGCCGTGTTCGTATCCGTGGAAGTGGGCACCGTGGGGTGGGCAGAAGTGGGCATGGTGGCCTGAGTACAAGACGCATTGGTGGTCACCGTGTGAGAAGCCGTGGGGATGGTCGCAGCAGTGGTGGTAAACAGCGAGCACGACGGAGGATGTGCTAACACCGACGCTTGTGAAGAAGACTCCACATGCCGCGGAGGTGAAGGAGTTGGCTGACGGTGTACAAGCACTTCTCCGCCTCTATTTTGGTTTGAATGCTTGGAGAATGCTATTATTCCTAATTATTGCTTGTAACTACTCAATATATAATTTGGTATTAGTGCGTCAACCTGCAACTCTTCTCCTTGAGGTCTTTTTTGGCCATACGGGAAGCATTAGCAGATTAGAAGCCCTCTGAGAGCCTTCATCTGAAGATCCGTTACATAAACAGGTAAACTACTGCCACCTGCATTACTTCCTTTATGCTAATTAAACGTCATATGCTCAGCTTTTGATTTGCATTGCATTTTGTGCGTTGCATTTTGAATCAAAGATATGAATACGCATTAACATCCCTTGTTTTTGATTGGGAGTAGCTCTAGGTTTGAATGCGGTTGACAGAAACCATTCTCTTCTCGTCAATTTAACGATTTGTGCATGAAGTGATGGTACGCATTCCTTGTAAACGAAAAGAAGACATTGGATTTTAGTAAATAAAAAATGTTGCAGAAATCAGCGTGGCATTAATTTTGCTAGATAGATCTAAACTCATATTTGCACACTTCACTCTAAAAATGGTTTGCCTTAACTCCTTTCTCCGCCCTTTTGCGGTCCTGCATATGAATATTGCGCAATTTTGGAAGCGCAGAACGCCCAACCATGATGTTTTCTGTTTTATCTAACTTCAGGAATAAGAACCTGTCTTCTACCCACTAAGCACTTTTATGCTATTCAGCGATGACTATTTTGGTCTGCTTAAGGTATTAGTAATGCTTGTCACCACAAGTTTGGCAGCTATATAGCTTTGCTTCAGAAGTGGATTAATGATCTCCCTCCTCTTCGTCCTTGTCTTTTGCGCTCTCATCAGCCTCTCCTTCATAATTTCCTACCTCTTAATGTATATTTGGAATGCGCTGATTGACATCATGCTACCGGCAATAGTTGTTCTTCTTTGTCACATTTTCATACGCATAGGTGTCAGCCAACTAACTGGTAAAACTCATTCATTTAAGCAGGAGAACTGGCGACTTCCGATCCGTCCTTGTAAGTGCGACAGTTAGACAAGACTTTGAATGTGTGACAGCGTGGTAGTCTGAAATAGAATATGTCTAACAGCTCCTTAGAGGGGAAATCAAGAATGTGGCTTGTTTCTTGTAAGCCGATTTTACTACAGCAATACCTACTGCTTTAATGAACAGTTACAAACTCTTCAGTGAACTGTTTATGGGCATAGACGGCTGTGACTAGCAAAATAAACAGATTTATTGTTTGTACTCTGCACCGCTTTGACATCCACGGAAATTTACCAATGCATATCTTTAAACCTTTAGCGTTACATATACCAGATAGCGAGGACCGTCCAGCTTTTGAAAACGAAATGTAGCAGTGTTTCTCTGATCATTGCTTACCTAAAAGCATGGCATCTTAGCCAATCCGAAAATTTAGCGCCAATCCGAGTTCAGTGCCTAAATGTGAAGAGAAAGACCACATTAATGAATCTCTGATTCAAGCACACATTTAAGCGTCGGCCTTTGGACAGAGTGGTGTAATTTTGAAATTACTGAACCACCGTTCAGCTGAATGCAGAACGTAATGCATGAAATTTGCGCCATTTTACCTAGTGCAACACATCCTATTTTTTAAAACCAATGTTACTAGTTGTGTCAAAACTCATGCTTACTGACAAAACCAGAAAACCTCTATTTGCAAATTTACTAACGGGTGCTGTCAACGCCATTTTAAGGTTTGTTGTCACCAACAGCGCACCCTCTTGCACAAGTCAAGCATTGCGTTTGGAGTCCCCTCTTTCAAAGTTGAGTTCTTCAGAATGTTAGCTACCACTGTAACAAATGGGCAAATTCTCTCACATCAAGCACATACATGCGACTTCTATCCACGTTGGGACCTAAGTCGCATGGCAGTCCTTTGATTGCTGCACGTTGCCGCTCGTTAGGCTCTGCTCTGATCAGCACTCCGACCACTTCTTAAGCGTACAAACCTCTAAAGGCATCCTGCGTTCTTGAAGTCTGCCTCGAATAACAAAATATAACGATGGAAGAGCACTCAGCTGGATGGAATACGAGCGTTGAATTCCGAACTCATCATTAAATAAGTTCAGCCGCGTGTGCAGACAATCCCTTTGCATTTTAACGAATAAGTTTTCCATGGCAAATGCCAGGAAAACTTATGGAACAGCAATTGAGTGCTTACTGCCCTTGCACCCATAGATGGAGTGGGTACCTACCTTGATTGATTTGGCTTTGGTAAATTCAAACTCCATAAGACACGATCTCGATAGTATTGTACCTGCAAATTTTAAAGCACCGCATTTAATTATGCAAACGGCTATTCCACCTGGCACCCGTGGGATTCATACAACGTGGTCAACTTCCTCTCACGGTTTAGTGTAACACCCTGGCTCATCATAGACCATTATCATCAATCTTTTATTTCAAAACAACTCTATTCTTTTCACTTACGCAGTTTAGATCTCCATCGCTTTCTCCACACTACATTACCACTTACATGTGAAATCATCCATTCTATTCTCATCGATTTATATATTTCAGAATCTAACTTACGTGTTCAAATCTGCACTTTGCATCACCACCGATTTCTCAACCTAATGATAATAATCGCATACAACAAGGCCTGCATCGGCTCCGCATCCATTTCGTAATTCTAAAAAAATCTCATCTGCTCAATTACCCACCCCCACTCTCCACTAACTTTTATGTTTTAAAACATCATTTGTCTGCTTAAAACCATTCGATGGCTTTTTAGCGATTTGTTAAATGATAACAATCGACAGTTAGATCTGCCAACGTTGTGATAGAAGTAAATGATAATGGTCTGTTGTGGACCATTTGTTCCCTTATCTTTTAACGAACACGTCTCACGCTTGATTTGTTAAATGATAAAAATCGACAGTTAGATCTGCCAACGTTATAATAGAAGCAAATGATAATGGTCTGTTGTGGACCATTTGTTCCCTTCTCTTTTAACGAACACGTCTCACGCTTGGTGATCACGGAGCGCATAGTGACTAAGCAATCCAATCATGGGATGACCATGATGTTGTACATTCACTGACTTCTTCTTCATCACCGCCTAACACATTTCAACTCCTTTGCATCAGCACACACAATTTACTGCTGGCAACACTATAGTGGCCATAAATAGATCACTCTTAATGCTCTCGTCCAGTAATGTAATCAATCTTATGTTCCTTAATCGCCCACCAACTTCGCAAAACGAACTGTCCGTGGACGAAATTAGACCGCTAAGTTTGGTCTGACCCTATTGCTTAAATTGAAGCAATGAGTCTGATGTCACCGGCACAAAATTATATCAAGGCGTCTGCAAAATACAGACTTTCTTCCCCTCCTTCTCTTCTTTTCCCTTTTAATTTACAAAGAAATTTTTATTGTCACTGGAATGACCCCATAACGACATTGCGCAAAGAGAAGACGAGCAAAGAAGCCTTCATTTTATTGCGACACTCTCAGCACTTACATCCTTTCACCCTCTGTAGCACCACACAGGCTAACTGGCATTTTAAAATGACTACACGGTGCCCACAAATGCACATCACCTCGACACCCGCAACAGCAACCGGCATCTAATTAGTGCCATTTGTGACATCTCGCTGTAGCAGAAGTGGAAGACGGGCACTTTTAAATGTGTCTTTTACACTTTCTGTTTCATCGGTTTAAGGTTTCGGATGCTAAATCTAACAAAGAATGGTTGCAGTTGGCGTGAAAAGGCCCTTAAAGACGAAACAATTGAATGTACACGATCAGCAGGTCAAAATACTGCCCTGACACATGAGAGAAAGGGTGCTATTTAGTCAATTTTGGGGCTTGGGCGGGAGATACCCAGAGTCCATGATTTTGGTGTCTTGCATACTTTTGAAGTGACTCAATCGGTGAGCATTTTTACAAACAAATAATTAGCTTGTTTCAATAAATTTTAGTCTTGGTAAGCTCATTTCAAACATTATATTTACCGGCCCAGAACCAACTCCTAAAGGAAAATTTTAACAGTTTCTGATTCTTATTTTAATGCGATCTGGAAAATATATTGGTAGTGCTTAGTGTTGAGTACAACCTTTGTCCTTTTGATATTACGATCATTACGGCGCAATGCAATGCGTTATCTAAGAGTGGCAAGCAATCCGAGTGGAGGCCGAAGGATGAGCGAGTAAGAAGCCTGCTTATTTAGCTGTAAATGGCTTTTATCCATTTGATGGGAAAGATTAATAGTTTCGGAAGTCAGTACGCAGTTTTGAGGAGAGGAGAGATTGGCTATACTTGGACATAGGGAGTTGTTTGTAGCAGGTAATTTCATTCTCAATCACGGACTGCCCTGTCTGTGACTACATTTGTGTTAGTTTGGATCTTAACCACTTTAACAGACCCCACTTATGTGGACCTGGCCTCAAGGCAAAGAGGAGGCAGATGAATGCATGCCGATCCCTGTAGGAAATCTCACCGTTACGAAACTCTTAAGGGTTTCTGGCCATGTCTGAGTTTCTTGTTGGCATTTAGATAGGTGGATCTACAGCCGAAGGCATATGAAACGTTGGTACGCGTTCAATTGATGAAAGACAAAATCGTAACAATGCAGACTAACGTGTTTTTGGACAACGGTAAATGTCAAGTGATCGCCAGGCCTCAAATAAGCCAATTTTTTTAATAAATTGCTTTAACACCTTCCCACAGTGTGGTCGGAACATTTGGAGGCAATGAGAACAGCGCATTAGCACACACATCTCGGCACGCATGTCAGCTTCAAACAAATAGAAATAGCAGGTATGGAAGGGGAAAATGGAAGTTGATTGTGCTCTTATCGGTGGAAGTGGGCGGCGTGGACTGATATTATAAAGAGCTCACAATGAGGGGCGAACCATGCATGGTGGTGAGTACAGAAGCCGCAATATGGGATGCCGAATACACAATTGTCTGTGGTGAGGCGGAATGCGGTCGCAACAACAGTTGCAGACTGTAATTAAAACTGAGGTTGCGGTTGCACTAATGCTTGCAAAGAAGCCTTCAAATGCACAGGCTCTCTTCTTCTTCCTTTCCTTTCTTTGAATGCATATTACGCACCTGTTCTCTTTCTGCATTTCCATTTCCACAGCAGTGATGGAGGACTTTCTGCTAGATGTAATGAAGGGTACCCAAACAAAATCCACAAAAAGGAACCATGTGGTGCGCAGGGATATAGTCGATACATCAGTTCCTATTGCTGATACCCAATTCACTAACTGCTTAAGCACGCGGCTAGAGGTTCGATATGATTGAGTTTGGTGCAAAACGCTGCTTTTCATGCATTTAAAACTGGCATAGTTTAGCTTCTGCATTTATCCGAGCTGCTATTTGTGTATGCATTTTGAAGCTACTTACTCATGCGACCTGCTGCGTACTGATGAAAGGGTGCTAAATCTCATCGCTGCACCTCAATGTCCTCAGTGGTGTAATGGCAAGTAAATAGGATTGAGATTCAGCGAATGCAACCAAGGTATTGCTCAGAGTAAATCCCCTACACAATATGCATTCAAGCTTCAATGACTTAACTATGAGTGGGAATAAGATTGCTGAACAAAATATTCTGCTTTGTGGATCTCTGCATTAAAATTTTGTACCCACATTGAGATTTGAATTCTTTAGTTCTCAAATTGTCTGCGTTCGCAAATGCTCTCGTAGCTGCGACGATGCTCATCTTGACACAAAATCATCGCATAGCTTTCAAGTTTGCATTAAACTTAAACACTGCTGAGTTGTTTAAAGTTGATTTTCATTTGCAAGGCATGTAGTTGAAGTTTGGGATTGGCGATGCTTTTGGGACTGATAGGCCGCGACATGTTCTTAACCTAAGGAGCCACTACCAATCCACGCGTGTCGTCCCATGGAAGTTCCTTAATGACGTCCGCGCGTTTGTTCAAGAAGCAAAGCAATGGGTCTGTGGTTCCACAAGGCAAAAAGGTGACGCTGCATGTCAGCGACATCTTGATTAGGCAATGGGAGCAGAGCGACTCGCCTTGTTCTCCCTACACTATGCCAAGTAACGTTTGAACGGTTCACGCTGAGATACATGAGACAACCTGTTCCCTTTTGCACCATACCACCCCTTTCTGCACCCAGGCATTGAGGCCGCGATTTTAGACCTTTTCAGATAAATGGGCATTGGAAGTAAGATGCTAAGGAATGTAACATTATTCTGACTAGCTGGTTATCCCGCCTCCTTATGCTCATTCAAATTCGGCGTGTCTGCGTGCTTGCGCAATGCCCGTTGTACTTGAACATGCCTAACAGTCGCGGTAATTGTGATTGGTGAAATCGCAGAAAGCAAAGGTCGTAGAACACCAAAGTGACGCTAGTAAAGCAAGATATTGCTGTCGACTTCTTGTTGACATCAGCTATCTACTCTACTGAGTGTTGGCGATTGAGTTTGGCAACTGATGCTTGATTAAACATCAAAACCTCTTACATCTTTCACCAGCCTGTTCAACAGTAAGCAGTTTGGTTGGCATGCAATACTTCATCGACGTCTCTGTTTTACTAATGCTGCCACCAAATTTTAAGCAGCCATTTAGGTGTCTATAACGTCAAAGGATCTAAACGCTCTTGAAGACAGTATGCATGAATAAATGCTAACAAAGTGCGTCAAAATGAAGCTACTGCAACATAGAAAAGAGCAAAATTGCTTAATAAGACAGGCACCATTAAAATAAACAAATGCCTAAATGAATAAAATTTCATCGACTTACTCCAGAGGATACACCTAGTACCTTAGTAAGGTAAGCGACACTAGGAAATACGGACAGAATTAATTTTGCTTCCCGTAGCTGATAAAAGGAAAAGATGCGCTTATATACCCTAGCTCAATGTATCCCATGTACCAATATAGCTATGCTCAACAAAGCCGGAACCGGAGACACAACGAGTGCAATCGCCTCCCTAACTCTCCAAGGCGAATGCTAACCCAACACCGGTGCACTGCGGAATAGTTATACTCTAGTCATAAGCCGATCTCAAGAGCACACTATCGACCAAACAATCGGACGCTAAAGTGACTACCTGTAAAAATCTACTGGCTCACCACTGCTTGTATTGCATGCACAAGACAACTCCTAAATCCTTCCTCAGCTTGATAATGCACACCATACCATCAGCTCCGAGTTGATCAAAAATAAAAAATGATAACTTGAATTCCGAATAATTGCATTGTTGCACACAGGCTTTTCACCTTTAGCTCCACCTCACTCTCCTAGTTTTTGAATGCCACATCCTCACCAACATGCCAAAAGCTTCTGGCCTGTAAAGGAGGTGACTCATTTTACCTCTAAAGGCAGACTCAGAAAGCTGACATCTCTGCAAGGGAACTCTAATACAAATCGGAAACAAAAGCGCTGTTTTCAAAGGGCATACTACTGACGACCTAGACCTACAAGTTGACAATCTGAAAACTAATATTTAATCTGAAAATACTACGGTTGCAGCATCTTAACCGCAACTTCAAATCTGTGTTCCTCCCCAAAACACTTTGTCAAACCATCGTATATCTCTGGCTCCGCCATTTTACAACACCGCTACACAATGCAAACAGCAGCTCTTTATCTCTGTATTTGATGTATTTTACCTTATGGCACTTGACAGCCCCACTTCCGAGGTGCAGCTAGGTACTTTTGACGCCATTTAATTGGAATATCCCAGATGATGTGCCTTATGCACAAGGCCATTCAAATTATCTCAATGTAGCTGCTCACCGCTTACTATAGATTGTGTATTCTACAAGTTCGTATTGTAGAACAGTCACTCGGACAAAGCAGTGAATGCTGATAGGCTTAATGAAGAGAAAAAGGGGAGGGCGCATCCCTCAAGTGACTAAACTCATACTACCTATCTACATAGTAAAGGGCGGTAGCAGCCATTTGTACGTAATTGTGCGGTTTTCGTATTCCCTGCCATTGTTTAATTCGAAAGAGGAGCTATAGAATACTGCTTGGTTTATGGCGTTCATGTCGGTTTGATTTCCAACTTTATTGCCAATTTTTGTGCTTCATGTCCATGATATGTACTCTCGACCATGCCATTGCTGTTGTCCGTTACTACTTTCTGTCCAAAAATTGGTTAAATATGACCTTATTTGCGTAGGCAAAGCATGCGGGATTTAAAGTAAGGAAGACATATTAAATGAAGCCATGCATAGTGCCGTGAGTCTGTCAATAATTCGTAATAAGGTTAAATGGGCTAAAGGATTAAAGTACTTACAAATGCACCAAGAAGTTGCGGGCATTAAATGCCTTCAGATTCTACGATAATGTCTTTTGAGTAAAACTGAGTTACTTAGCTTAAGCCATTTACCCATCTATCCACTGATTTTTTTAATCTCTATTAATAGCCGTAATTGTTTCAATGCTTTAATTTATAATCCATAAAGTTTTCATCAAGCATTTACCTAGAACTCTTCCACGGTGATGCTCTACCATGCTCGTTAATGTAGCTACAGCAGATCATCTTACAGATGCTATTTATCTAGCAGGGACTAAATGCTGATACAAATCGATGATCAGTTTTATCGTCGTAGAAATCGGAAGCTGGAAGGTGCTTCCTTAAATCAGACTAGGATACGATCAGATGCCAACATAGTACTTAAATGTTTTAAATAGAAAATATCCAAGTGGAATGCTGGTTTATAAATTCACTGCAAAATCTATGGACCATATTTTTAAGGCATAATCCTTTCCTTTGACGAGTCATCCCTGCGGAAAATTGTCTAATTTCTTTCATCCACGATCAATATGTCTAAAGTATGCAAAGCCTCTACTGTATATTGGGGTTCCATGTACCAACCAAATAGTCAGCATGTAAGGACTTTAACAGAAGAATGGGATTGCATACGATTGTGGGTCGAAGAGCTGGTAAGTGAGGGCTGATGCTAAGTCAGGAACTAAGTCTAGGGCTAGTATTATGGGTGAAGCCATTATTGACTTAATCAATGGCTGAGGTGTCACGTTGTCCTAGCCATGCAAACTCAGATTAATGTTTCGCTTTGGGATTTGGGTCAGAATTGGCATGCTTATGCAAAAGAGAATGGGCTAATCGGAGGGAAATGAATGTACTCGGTACTCATTTATTCTTGCAAAATGTTATTGATGATGGGAAGCATTGGAAAGTCGGGCATGGAACTTTCTATGCTGCAGACTTCTATAGAAATGTAACTGACGCTGGTAGATAAACCAGAAATAAGGCACTGTCAATGCATGCACAGTAGGTGTATTCTACTTAAAGATTGTTAGCATTGACTCAGCATAAAAATTGACAATAAACGGCGCTGGCATTAGCTATATGCAATGGAAGTCTGAGTTTGTTGCCAGAAGCAGAACTGATCGTTTTCTTGGAAGTAAGAAATTCAATGCTTGCATAATCACTGCTTCCANAATGCTAAAAATGTGTTAAATGCGCAGAACTATCTCAAAAATTCAGATCAAACCCGATAATTTTGACA
>LWMK02000936.1:0-17451 GCA_001693075.2 Taenia saginata
GTAATGCGTAATTAATACATGCATAAGTCGGGTTTAACACACGCATTCTCCTCCATGGTCCTGACTGACGGCATTCCAAAAAGGCGATATAACAGAGGAGTTGTTGCTAAAGCACAGAAGAATGGAAAGGAAAAAGGCGATGGCCTGGAAGACATAGCGCCTGTCCTATCCAAAGCGACTGCATGTAGCGATGCCAAACATGATGCAGTTAACTTAATTACGAGGACAGTCGTAGTATCGCGACGAGAGGAGGCGTCCGCCTTTGAAAAGGAAGTTTTGCAATTCGTTATGCGTGCGATCATAGCGGTTACAGGCAAAAGAAACATGGATCTGAGCAAACAAGAAAATAAAATAATGGAGCACAATCTAACAGTAATTTTCGTCTTCATAAAAACGTACTCAAGTGAACAAATAAACTAACCCATGCACTGCGTTTCTCCATAATCTTAAACCTCAAACATGAAGACCCAAATTACCATGCATCAACTTGAACACTCGGCAAGTAGCCGTTCATCATTGCCACCGGTGATGACCAATGAAGTGAGGCAGCACCTAAAAGGTGACAAAGACGGCAGAGGAGTGCAGTTCACCACACAATGCATAGGGCTGACAGGTGAGCCGTTCCTCTGACGGACATGTAAAGACTCACTAATTGAATTGTTGTATTTTGGTCCTTTCGGAGCTTTACAGTGCCACTCACATCAAGCATTACGTTCAACAACCGTAGATTCCTGTGCACTACTTCTTCAATCTCCAGATGCATCAGATCCATCACGATCTAGGCGTACAACCAGGCAGGGAGTGCGTAAGCCCATTGTTGCTGACTGAGTGACCGGCCGACCGAACGAAAGCGACCGTGTCGTTGACAAGCCTTTATATTTCTGTGGTGAATCGCATGTGCTCTGATGGGAAAAGTGCTGTAAGCGATTGCTGCACAGATGGGACTTGTTTAAATACGTTCATTATCCGCTACTGTGCTGTAAGCGACTAGTTCCTGTGACTTTGGCTGTTGTGGCAGCTGCTTACACCAGAGCTGAGACAGTGAGGCGTCTCCAGTCGCGGGGTTCGTGGGTGTTTTACATAATGGAGTAAGCGAGAATGGGAAAGAGCCACTTTAAGTGAGGTCTATTGCGTGAGAAACACATCTGCTTTTCAGTCTGAAAGGACCGATTTATCTAATCAAATGACCAAAGGATGGACTCCACGCAACCAGATGTCCCACCCGTGGAGTTCATGCATCAGCAGTCATCACATTGAACTGCAAATGCGTTGGGGTGGAGCATGTGAAGTAGCGCAGACACAATTTACAATGGAATGTAGAATTGCAACAAAATTGTGCTTCTACTAATTATCTTGCCAGTAGCACCACTCCTCCTACCTAGCTGGTGAAGAACTGGCTGTTGTGGTAATGGCAAACGCGATGGGTGCTGAAGTCCTTGTCGCCATCAGCACCAATCGCCTGACCACGAATGCATGCCTCATGCTTGTGGTCATCGTTTGACTGTTAAAGTGTTGATTGGTAAAGTGGCTTCCCGGAAGGCATATTCCTAGTTCATCACTTCCTTGCGTCCATTCTTCCTAGATTCGCTCCTCATAATGAAATTGCAATAGTAACCGTTAGTTCTCATTGTGTGCGGCTGTAAAGTGCCGCATATTGGTGAGTGGCAGTGAGAGTAAATGCATTGATGCTTGGCAGACGGGAGTCTTTTGAAGTGGCACTTCAACTTTTCCGTCTCATGTAAAGTGAACTAAAGTGCAATAAATTCGTGAGTTGAGGGGGAGAGGGTCTCTTCAGCTCATTTGGAAGCATGGAATTGGTGCGGATAGGAGTGGCCAAGTCAGAAGCGGGGTGACTGATTCCATCCACTGCTCCACCACCGCAACCGTTGCTACGGCTACAGCCGATGGAATCAACATCTGAACCAGCAGAGTCGAAGCCGAAGAGGTCCGTGGATGCTGCAGAACTCTGTGGGTAATAAAAAAGATGGCGCCCTACTAAAGCGTCCCCCTGAGACACGAACCACAAGATCACGGCTTGGCTAATCAAGAAAGGCTAGCCAAAGGCAGATATGATGCACAGTTCAAGGTGCGAAAAAGGAGTAAGTATAATTAAAGCACACTTGAAAAAAGGAGGAATCAAAGAATGCAGGGAACGGTTTGATATAAAATATGCAAATGCTATAAATTTGTACGTGAGCTTTTATAAAAAGCCACGCTTAATGGTAGAACATTTAGAATTTGAGAATGCAAAGAAAAGTGGAGAATAAGGTGGTGACAATGGTACAGATAAAGTGAGCTAGGGTCTACAAACTAGGAGAGATTCAGGTAGTGGCGCTAGAAGGAGGTCGTAGATTGCACGACAATGTCATAGATGCACTTTCAGAACTTCAGACGAACTTGAACTGCGTTATCCGAGCGTAACAACATCAAATATCGCATTGGTGGACAAAGTTTAGGAAAGACATACCCACCAAAGCAGAATTTGCAAAGAATCTTGTCCATCGAAACAAGAATGTGTACTCTTTATCAGGAACCGGACGCTTAGATTTAAAAGGCGTTTGCCAGGGAATGTAGTGGCTAATGTCAAGCTTGGCAGTCAATATGTAAGCATGTCCTCAGCAAAATGGCCCGAAATTGCATACAATATATATTGAGCTAGTCAATTAATATGAAGCATAGTCCTTACTTCCTTTTCTGTGATGGCAATGCAAATGCAACTCAAAGTAGTTGATAAATTGCGCTAGATCCATTTTTAATAAAAAATTACGTGCCAGTTATCGTAGGTTGTCGATCAAGTCAATGGAGTGCAATANGGATCGGGTCAATGGAGTGCAATGGGAATTCAAGTGTACCTGTATTACAGCTGTTACAGTTCACTCGTTCTCACGGATTTCGAACACGTTAATAGCTGTTTTTCTTTGTTGTTGTAGTTAACGCATGTTTGCCCGTAGATAAAAGATTTGACATGCAGCTGACTCCAGCCGGCATCTCAACAGGTGGCATCATGCCACATGATCGTCCTAACCTTCGTGTAAACGCATAATTACGAATTGTCCTTCTTTTACTTCTAAGAGGAGTGTATATTCGTGTTCAATTGTGTACTAGCAATAGCAGTTCGAGGAGGGGTGTAAAGGTCATCTAAATGGGCAAAAAATGGACAAGGCCAATGCAGTAAGCAGTGGCCCGGCTGGAATACAGATTGCGAACATACAGTAAATCGACGTGCTTGTCCTCATTCTCGAATGTACGTTGGGAGAAAAGACTTGATAGTTGGGGTCCGGGATCTTGTCTTCATTCTCGAATGTACGTCGGGAGAAAAGACTTGATAGTTGGGGTCCGGGATAAGCTTGAGTAGTAAAAGGAAGGGGAAAACGTGAGCGCTGACATGGAACAGGGTGCCACGGTGGTTAATTGTAACAAATTAGATAAACAAGATGTGGTGGAGAGTGGTCATATGTTACTCAAGACTCAGTATTCTTAAACAAGATATGGTGGAGAGTGGTCATATGTTACTCAAGACTCAGTATTCTGAAAGAAAGAGAGGAAAATGGGGGACGAATAGACACCTACAATGATGGCACTTCAGTGGAAGCTGAGAGGGAATCGGAATCCGTGAGAGTTGCGTCCCATTTCCCAATCTGAAGGTGCCAATGATCCCTACGTTTTTACCATGAACACTTCAACCTGAGGAACAGAACTAAAGGCATCACTGACCTCTGAGTCTTTCGGGTGGATTCTGAGAGGCAAACGAAGAATTGCTGGAATGATGAAATGTGAAAAGGTGAGTGTTGTTTGTATGCTAGGGTAGAGAGACGCATCCAGTCGTGCCTTATCTGACCGAGCCTGGTTCATCTTAGCCCCTGCAGTGCGTCTTCAGTGGTTGAGCAACTGGAAGCATAAAGTTCTGATCCCCTACGTCTGCTACTTATTTCATAACTACATCATGAATTATGAAGATGCACAAAGATGATCAAGGCATGAAGTAGCAGGGAGATAAGCAACTCACTCCTAAATAGAGCCACGGAACCAGCAAATGTAGGATCGCAGCCACTCCCTTATTCTCCGGAACACCACTGATTGGCCTTTTTTGTCGATTTTGTTTGGTGGTCATTAAATGGTCGAGAAGATACTTGACGCAGTGGTATTACTTCTGCTGTTGTTGTGAAAAATGACCACGGAGTGCAACACAAGATGGTGACTCGCGTCGTTAACCACCACATCCGTTGAGTGTTGCCTGAATGCAGCCAAAGTCTATGAAGATGTGACCTCACCAGGTCGCCTTCATCCTATCTGATGCGACTTTTTAAAGCAGTGTATGAACCAACAAATGGAAGGATGCTTGAGTGCCGCACTTTAAGTGTGAGAGCAATAGGGTATTCCTGTGGGTTAGGGCTTTTATGAGAGGTAACAGCTATAGGTTGCGAGTAGTTGCTAAATACCAAGTGGATTTACTTCTGTTAAACAGCAAATTGCAGCGATATAATAGAATGCAACTATGGCAAAGAAGCAAGTAACAGTACAATGAGGTCATTGCTTGCTTCGGCATTGCTTACTAGTGAATATGAGTGCAGAGACCTTTGGCATCACGACCATCGTGCTGATTTACCGATGCAAGTAAATAATACTCCTCATTTCAGCTGTCCACCCTATTCATTGCTAAAATTTTCGCGATTCGACTGCTCCAAGTACGAATTCAGCACAGCACAGCTCAGCTCTAAGGTTTTCCAAATATTCACTACCTTTGCAAATTACTGCACTTATGAGACTCCGACGGTGATACGTCATGTACCCACCACATCCCACTGCGTCGTGCTCACAGCAAGTGTCTCAGTATTTGTCAGAAACTGAAATGAGTGCCGTGAATTTGCTTCCAAGTGCGGCTACTGCCACTATGATAAGCAAATAAATGAGGGCGGAACCGTATGTGCACTTGCAGTCGCATTTGTTCCTCCTCCGCACGCCATCAGCTGCTAGGTCCCGCAATGCTTGCTACTGACGAGGAACGAGTAGCATGAGGCAACAAATTAAAATAATAGGTGCTTTTTGTATTGGCATCGGAGTGTGGGCTGATGAAGAGTACCGCTTATTGGTTAGCACTATGTTTGCAGCACAAAATAAACTCGTTTCCGTGTAGGCCAGCTTTGTCTAAAAAGATTTAGACCGACTGGTGGAGCAAAGTCGAGGGTGGTTATAAGTGGAAACCATTGTTGTGCCGGTGTTCTTGAGCTTCTTGAAAGAAACATCCTAGGGTTACCATTCCTCAATGCCCATTTAACCCATCTTTGCGCCTGGACCATGAACAATGGGAGTAATCGTTATGTTGCACTCCATGTGGCCATAGAACGCCGAACAATTGGTGATGATTGTGCAAACAAATGCACTGACGCTTTGCAGCACTTCGACATTGAGCAAGCAAATGGATTAACGCTTTGCAGCACTTCGACATTTCCATTTTATGCAAATCAAATTAACATAGGCAAGTGAGTGCAGTATAGTAAGCCAGATAAATACCTGTATCTAAGGCACTTGGTTCTAGCACCAGCCACGCATTCCTAACTCCAAATAATTTGGGGTGGGTATTTGCAATCATGTCTAGAATGCTATAGTTCCCCGTCCATACTGACATGCATGCCTATACGAATTGTCGGCTTACGACAAAGCTTCACCGTCTTACGACTTAGCCCAAATTGCATAGGACCACTTTGTGTGCTGGTCACGTGGGAATCCACCCACATGTTTTTTGCTCATCCTCTCTCTAGAGTCGCTGCAAAGTTAATGACTGGCTCCTTTGAGGCACAGAAAAACAAAAATGTTCACTGGTCTCGTACTGTCTTCAAGTCATCAAGGCGAAGCTACGACTGTGGAGAAGTTATTGGTCTCGCCTCCGAATACAAAGTTGTGCCTGCCAGCGACTGCTCCACGGCCACCACAATGCAGGCTAAGTTTAGGTAAGTGCCATCAGTCCAATAAACCGACCACATTCCTGCTTGCTAAGGCTGATCTCATTTGACCGATCGTCCTTGTCTAACAAATGACACGTCCCCTATATGTGACACAATGTTGTAACCGCCCATTTTAAGTGACCACAACCGCTGACTTCGAAAATCGATCAGGAACACCTTGAGCATTGTAAAAAGCACCGCTTTAATTGCATTGGTAATATTGGCTGGTTAGTTGAAGGTTGGCCACTGCCGTAGTCGTATAAGTGTCGCTGAAACTAGAGTTAACACTTCAGAACAAATTTACAGTTTAGGGCCTCAGTAGCCCTCAGTTACTCAGACTCGTAGTGAGCTATCCCCTCTGGTCAGTTATAAACAACGTAGGACTCACTGAGACTCTTCTTGTACACTAGTCCGCGTTGGGCAATTTTCATTTAGTTAGGCGTTCGGTGGCTTTTCGACCACTTAAACACATACTAAATTCAGAGCAGTCGGTACCGCCGAATCCGAGTCATTAAAACCCATTCCAGTTGAACTACTACATGAAGAGAGGTAGATGGAGACGTTGGCCTTGTTGTAGGTCACAGTTGCCTTTCCTCTGGNTCAATTTTCATTTAGTTAGGCGGTCGGTGGCTTTCCGACCACTTAAACACATACTAAATTCAGAGCAGTCGGTACCGCCGAATCCGAGTCATTAAACCCCATTCCAGTTGAACTACTACATGAAGAGAGGTAGATGGAGACGTTGGCCTTGTTGTAGGTCACAGTTGCCTTTCCTCTGGTCTCATCATCTGCAGAGAGCATTGCAAAGAGCACGGGGGAGATAGCCTCAACACTCTTGCTTTCTTAGGCAACATATATTTCTCCACCGCATCTTCAACAACAAACTGCTTTGCTAACGTCTCTCTACCAACACACTGAGGCCAGTGCAGAAAGCGGATATGGACCCATGATCAATGCATGCGCCACTCAAGCAGTCTCACCCCCACTGCAAAAATGCCAGAATGGGCACGAACGAAATAGGCCGATCATTCACAAGTTGACTTGTAAAACAGTCGTTGTGCCAGTTGACAATATAACTGTGCTGGAGTGCGCGCCAGACGATTTGCGTGTCGACTGGATGGACAGAGCCAACCACGTGGAATTGATGCGTCAGTAGTCACCACATTCTACTGCAAATGCTTTTGGGCAGAGCGTGTGAAGTAGTGCAGACACAATTCACAATGGAATGTGACATCGCAATAACATTGTACTTTCACTAACATGCTTGTCATTAGCACCGTTCATCCTGCCTAGCTGGAGGAGAACTGGCTGATGTAGTGATGGTAAATGAGGTGAGTGCTGAAGTCCTTGTCACCAGCAACACCAATCGCCTGACTACGACTACTATATGCCTCATGTTTGTGTCCATCGGTCAACTGTTAGAGGTTTAGCGGGTGAAACTGCCCCTCTGCATTTGGGGCCAATGTAAGCCAATGCGATCCTTGCACTGCTGATGGTGAGTTCCTTACCCATTCCTTATCTTCGTCTCCATAGCACCATACACGTATTTGTAAGCAGATGTCGGCTGCCATTTCGGAACTGGTTTCCTCTACTACGTTCCATGTTCATGCGTTCCTGCAGGTCCATTCGCCCTCTGATTTGACGCACATCCATGATCACTCTTGTTTTGAGGATCCGAACATTCATTTTACCATTCATTCTAGATGTTGTCCAGTCGCCACAAGGCCGCTCATCAGCTCCTTTGTGCACTTTGGTCAGCTTCAAAATTTACTCCTCCTCAGACGTAGTTATTTACTGATTACTAGATTTTCAAACCACCTTGAAGTCATTGAATCTTCAATGAGTTCAGAACAGATACGACATACATCGCCTCACCTATTTTTAGTAATGCGTCCCTGGTGAAGACCTTTCCATAAAATGCAATGCTGAGTGGTAGAGTAACATCTCATTTTGTAAGACGGTGACCTCTTAAATTGCTAACCAACCAGCTGTTGCCTTGAGCTATGAAAATGATGGACTTAGCCCTCATTGTGGTGAGCGGTGCAGGATTAAGCTTCACTACTACCATAACCATAAAATCAGTCTCTGCAATGGTTTGGAGTTAGGGTCCCAAAGTTTGGCATCTAAAGCGCCTTTGGAAACTTTGTAAGCAGCCTAACATTGCCAAAATCACCTAGCTATCTTTTGTTTATTTTCGCGGTGGTAGTAGGTACATGTTTGCAAACGAATTTGCCTCCAAGTATTAAATATTCGTTTCAACAAGAAAGCAATGTCCTTTCCTTCTTGCTGTAGATTTCATCGAATCTCAATATTAGCGGTTGTTTAAACTGAAAATGGTCAGCAGCTGGGCTAGGGCAATGGATCATGCTGACTAGTGGCACAGAGGCATCAAGTGAGATCAGCATGAGCAAAAAGACGGGATTGGTTAACAGTACTAATGGCATTCGCCTGAACCCAGCCGTCGATGTAGTGACTATGGAATGGGAGGAGACGAGACCGGTGAACATTTAGCTCCTTCGTGCCTAAGGGAAACTGGACAAAAACTTCACAGTGGCTCTACGGAGAGGGTGGTTGAAAGTAATGCGGCTGGTTTGGGGGTGACACTGTCATCCGTTTACCGCGCCAACACACCTTTGATTGGTTAACGACAAATTTGATTTGAGCACGTGCAACGGATCTTTTAAGTACTTCTGCTTTGAACTTTTTGATCCTACAAACAGATGAAGGGGCTATTTAATGGCCACGTGGCATGCGAATCAGGGGTTGCAGTTGAGGCAGACTGACGAAATCTTAGCCTTAGCAGTGAATAACTTAGTCTACGCTGTAAAGCTCTTTTAAACCCAAGGGGTCTAAAATGGTCAACAGTTACACGAAGGCCTCGCTCACAGTGAGGGGCTAGATCATCTAAACTCCACTATCGCTTCCGACGGTCCAGTTGTCCTTCAAGTTGTTGATCCAGTGGTGCCAGCCAACCTTCCAATCTCTTATTTAGTCTAGTCCGCTTAAGATGCTGACACCGATATAAGTAAAATTGCGCCTGTACAGCCACATGCGTAAATCATTCACGTCGCGATGAAAATGCTTTAGTTTCTTCTTCTGTACACTACCGGTCCCGCTGCCGAAAGTATCGCCTTCTCGTGAAAGCCTCCTCCCAAACATAGCCAAATAGTGGTTCACAAGAACTACATCACTCCATTTGTCAGTCTTCAAACTCATTACCAATAAGTGCGTGCCCATTCACAAAATCTAGTTTAGCAGTTTCTGCTTGAAGTCATCTCGATTTTAAAGTGCGAATTAGGGCAGTTATGTGGCCCTGATAGTGATACATTACATGCGAACGGCGTTTCGTCCCACGCTGTAGTCAACGCAAGTGCCTCCGCATTTGTTCGAGGCATAAAATATGCAGAACACACTACTATGCGGAATCTAAACAACCTTATCGAAGGGTCCCAATTTTCCCTTCAATCACCTCCTTGATAACAATCCGAAATGTGGTGGGTGGCAACCGTCCTTTGCAAGCAAGACTGGCGCTAGAGAAAAATTGTTTTTCGTTTTATTCCTATTGCACCAGCAGACACATTTCAAACGCATTTGCCTGTCCACCCCAGCCTGTAGGCTTTGGGGCCCTACTTAAAAGTAATAAGTAGCGGCAAACGTTAGTTAACCGCAAAAGAGGTTTTGAAGAAAATTTGCCATCGCATTTGCTTGGCATTTTATGACCCACATCAGTTCTACATGTGGGATTGGGAGTCAGCGGTCTATTCCACCGAATTACTTGGCGCAGTTCCTCAAATGACTGTCATTGTTCTGATTGTGCATTACATCAGAATCGTATGATGCAATAAACTTTAGCCTTACACACATGGCCGTAGTATAACGGCGAGTGAACCGTCTGCACTTAGAAAGGCAGGTCTGCGATTTCGGTGCAAAATGAGAAACTTAAAATGAATTATGCAGGCAAAGGATTTAGCAGCATAGAAGTAGACAAAGATCTTTTTAATACTCTAAAGCCTAAATTAGATAAATTTGGCAAACCCTTTAACTTCGCATCTTCGCACCTTAGATTCTCGAATACGAGGATCTTGAATGATTAGAAATCGGCTCTGACATTCGGCTAGTTGCAATCCATCGCTACCTATGGTGCTAACAAATGGATAAAAAGGGCAGCAAAGTGACTGCATTTCATCACACAATGCCAAATGTCGACAGAAGAGTCTTTTCTCTCATGGGCACGTGAAGACACACGTAAAATCGCCTTTAAGTAAGTCTAGNAAAGTGACTGCATTTCATCACACAATGCCAAATGTCGACAGAAGAGTCTTTTCTCTCATGGGCACGTGAAGACACACGTAAAATCGCCTTTAAGTAAGTCTAGGCGGAAGTGACATGGGTGGCTAATGTTTGCAGATGTACAGTGGATATGGGAAGATTTTCCGTGCCAAAAACTTTTACTTCTCCTTCAAATCTCTTACTACTTATTGCTTCCATACACTTTCTTACTGCTGTTCTACTTCAACTTTATTATCTTGGCTATACTGAGAGGAGTGTTTTTGCAGCAATGAAGGCGTGGTGCCGCAGCTCGTTGTTCTTTTGATGCGGCTGATAAGGGGAAAAGAGAGAGAGGAGAACAATGCATGCCATTTGCTAGTTGCGATTCTTAGAGCTTAGCAAGAGTCGTCAAGAGGACAAAATGGGATTTAATCGGAGGACTAATCCAATGCATTCTGACCTGTTGAAATGTTTCGTAAAATAGTCAACAAAGTGTCAGGTGCAGTTCTTATCAGCACAGCTTACTCCTCGCACAGCTTGAACCTTTTTGGAAGTGACCTTCTGCCTGCTTCTCCAACTACAAAACACGAAAAACCATACATGTGAGCAATTCAGTGTCCCAATCTTTTCAGATTCGAATAGCGTTTTTCGTCTGCAAACTAGCTTCTTCAAAGACGACTTTTTGTCATTGCAACTTGTCACTGCTTATCCGTGCCCTTCCTGAGCATAAATTGGCTGACTGTAGTAGTTAAGCTGTGGAATAGATGCATGCTTAGGGCCATCAGCCCTACTCCTGCACGAGCCCGATTTGAGCAACTGTGCTTAGACCTCTCTCACAACGCATTGTGCTTTTCCTAGGCAACTGCTTTGATGAGCCTTACGATAAGGTCCTGATTATCATTGACACTACCTCAGGGCTTCTTCAAAATGCCAGCTCTGTTCCACTGAGTTCATCTGCATTACTGTTCATGCTGATGTGCACTATCACTCTCCTGTCATTTCTCGCTTTCTCTTTCCCCTGCACGCCAGGCCTTCCCTCACGACAGGGCAAGTGGTAAGTTACGCCATGGGTTTGAGGAATAAGATATCTGATGGGGTAGGGTTTTCCTTTTGGCCTAACCTGCATTATTTACCTATTATTACCCCTCGTGTAAGAACAGGATATCATTCATTTGGTCAGGTAAATAGCCTTTTTTAAATTAAGCCACGGGCATGCCTCTCACACAATCCACTTTGCTTCAAGTGACTCTGACTCACCCATACCTGCGATCATCTCCTTATTTTTTCTAGCGAACACATAAAATCCGCAACCGAAGCCGCTTCACCACCTCAACATCGGTATAACGAGCTGTCACGATGGCTTAAGAGGCAAAAGCTAACCGTGTGTAGCACTGCCGCTGAATATTTGCTAGTAGTAGGTGATGCGCATGTTTGATATCGTCTGTTCCATAAAGTTGATGCTAATTCTATTTTTCTCATCATGCGACTTAATGCGGAGATAAGTATAGCAACACTGAAATCGCGTCCACGTCTATACTGCAGGAACACATCTCATGGAAAATGGAAGCCAGTTAATGGCACAAATGCATTCGTTCGCTTGGTCTGGCGGTAGGTTCGTCAGTCAGCAATAATGAACTTGTGCCCTTTTGTTCGGCACGTGTGTTGGTTGACTTAACTAGTTCAGCAAACTAATGTAGATCATAAAATAACAAGCAAATGCAATGGCCCATTCACTAACTCTTGCCGCTACTTATTACTCTAAGTAGGGCCACAAAGCCAACAGGTTTGCGTGGATAGGCAAATGCGATCGAAATGAGCCCGCTTGCGCAATATGAACCAAAGAAGGCATGTTTTTTTCTATTGCGTCAGATTTGTCTACAATTGATGGTCTTAACCTATCACATTCCGAGTTGTTGTCTAAAAGGTAGTTGAAGGGAAAATCGGATCCTTTGACAAGGCAGTTTTGATTCTGCATAGTGGCGTGTTCTGCATAGTTTTATTCCCATTAATGTTCAAAGTTCCAAATTTGGTGTTTTTGTTTTGCTTGTCTTACTCAGCAGTTTGATTTGGAGGCATTTTGTGTGTGCATACATCCACAGAAGAGCCAAGGCAGATGCACGAAGCGGACGAGAGTGCTTGAGTGACGCACACACTGATAATGCATCCACATTTACCTTGAAGACCGGCCTCATTGTGTCGGAGAGAAGGTGTTTGCCAGGAGGTGTGGCATTAAGGGTGCAAGGGAGGAAGCGATGTTGCCTGAGAAGGCAAAAGTGTTGAGTGTGACTTTCATGTGCTCTTTGCAATGCCGTCTGCAGATGGTGGGGCTAGACGAAAGGCGAATATGACCAAGATCAAAGCTTTTATCTTTGTCTACTGCAAACGATGCCTTTGTGGCAGTTTAAGCCTTTAATAGTGCATGATTAGAATCCCATTTCCAACTGCTTCGATTTGGGCAGGTGATTGCGTGTTTGGGATCCTACTGATCACCCGAAGAGAAGATTATGCAATGAAAATTTCAATGAGTCACTAGTTAGTTGAAAGCTAGCTATATGAGGTAATTCAAATGTGAACTGTGACACCAAACTGCAGCAGCGTATCGCCTGCGCCTTCCGAGTAAACATTGATGATGTGAGAAGCGTTAGGAGAGCGATGGCTGCACTCACCTGTGACCACCTATCGCGTCACACCTAGTTGGACATTTTGACGTGCTGGAGTCCTTCGACAGCATTGCATGAGGTTTGTTGCAAACAAATTTTAACATGGTTGAATTAAAAAAATGTCCTGAGAGCACCAGAAAAAAATCATATTCATTGGGAGAGGTATAACAGCAATAGAACAAGCCAGACAAGTAAAGCGGCTCCCATTGTGGATGCAGAAAATTGTCTATGAAATGCAACCCACTCGATATCGACGTAAGCAAATCGTCTCATGACAACACCTGGTATAGGATCGGTAGTTATGGTCCTCTCCAATCATCGCTGGCAGAAACTCTGTCAAATTAAAGATCCGCCCACCTGGAATGACACTTCAAATTTGGAAGTCGTAGGTCAAGGTAGGCATAGCTCTGGACCGGCAGGCCAAAGCGTCAGTTGCATTCCTTGGTAAGCCAAATGCAGGGAAGTTATTTAAGCTGCTAAAGCACAATTGTAGGCTGTCCACAGGATGGTCTTAGCGTACCCTACAAGAAAGACTGTGACCTTGAAATTGTCAAAACGCTACACTGACGGGACGCGATGGTCGCGTATGTGCAGTGGGTCTAAACGAAAAGACTGCAGTACCCAGTGGACAAGGCGCAGTGTGGAACTTAGATTGGCCTTGAAAAAGAAAGAAGACTTAACAGTAAACGATACATTGAGTGGTGCTTGGGCCAGTCAATCGATCCACAGCTAGAGTGATAGCTATTTAAGTTCAGGATAGTAAACATCAGCGTTAAATTATGGAATCTCATGCTAACTTGCACACTAACAATGCGCATGCTAACAATTTAAGGATGGCTATCTAATAAGAAAAATTAAGTGCTATCAACTGAATCTTCGCATTCATTTAACGAGGAAAACCGGGTTCCATCTTCGTTAATGGAGCTCTTGCGCGTACCCCTGCCATATAAATAGCGCAATGGCAAGAGTGCAGGGTGGTGGTTGCAGTCCACCTATCACTTCCAAATTTAGGAGATAACTGTTTGCCAAAGGAATTTTCGATGCCAGTTAATTACTGGGAAAGAATGCTTCCCAGCACCATGCGCATGTTTAAAATTCGGCAACGATAACTATGACGTGAATAAGACCACGCGCACATCCAAATACGTAACCGCGCCAACGGCTCCCTCAGCACCGAGGCCGATTGCTTTCCCCATTCAAAGCAGCAACATGGCGCGCGATAATGAAACACCACCGGGTTAGTGCTGAGGTATGGAACAGGATTCCGCACAAAGTTGACCCTTAACTGGTTTGTTTTCTGGTGCAAACAAGTTCAGCATGTACCATGCTAAAATAAGTAACGTAGTGTAAATTAAGTAAAATACTAAACTCGTCGTTACAAACAGCGTGGCCTTCTCAGCTTAGGCGCTTCCAGTGGGCTCAATGATTTTGTTTAAATCGCCACCTAATTCAGCAAAATAGTATGCCTCTCCTTTGAAGACTCAACATTTTCGTGCAAATTGCCTCCTAGCGATCATAAAGAGGTAGCAAACTAACAACAGATGTGAACATATAAGTGGACACCGGAAACATGTCAACACCTGCTGTGAAGGCAGTCATGTCTATTTGGCACACTGATTTTCCAGAGGCTTGTTTTGAACCGGGTTAACTGAACGCTTTGAAAGCTTCTCAATCATCTCACCGAATTGTAGAACACACATTTGTGAACGTTCCACATTGAGGTGACGTACAAACGAGGTCTGTTGCTAGTGGGGGTGGGTGGTGTAACTCAGCAGTCAATCATTTCAAAACGATGCAATAGGCGAATTCTTGTCGAACCGTCCGATTGAGCACACCGCCTTTTGGACTTTGCACTTTCCACTTGTCGATTGCACCCATTACCTACCAAACTTTTCCATACTAACAAAATTATTTTTCCTTTTGCGTTAGCATGCCACATCACGACTTCATGGAAGAAGATGAATTCCACGCTGACGAGATTAGTAAACGAAGTCCACTTAAATGCGGTTCGACTGGGCTGACCTAGATTGCCTGGTTTCACCGCCAGTCGTCCTATCCCTTGATCACATGTACATTGTATACTGGTTAAATATGCTCTGTCTTCCATACCCTGAAGAAACTCGTCAGTTTGCATTGCAAAGAGACCAACATGAGGTTCACTGGTGTAGGGGGCATGTTTGACGTTAAAATGAGTCGAAAATGGCGGCGTTAGTTAAACAAGGCATTAGGAATCAGCACCATCAAGAAATGTGGTTTCTCCTCCCAGATTTATGTTTTATCCACCCCCTTCCTCGTGCTTTTTGCCCGACTAGAATGTTTTCGTTTGGCTGTGAATTGAGCAAATATTTAGGCGCTGGTGAAGCAAAAGCGTGTTTACGCACCGTTGCAAAACTTTTAAACGTGTAAAATTACGCCTCGAGAGATGAATTTGAATCATGGTTATGTCTGAGGCGAACGCACGTTTTTGACAATGACCCGCTGATTTATGCATCAGAAGTGACTTTCTGTGAAACTCAAAAATAATACTGCAACAAGCCGCGTTAACCTACATGTGCTTGAAAGTTACGGTTGAAAATAACAAGGGCAAGGGACAGTACACATACAACAGCAGCTAAAAATAATTTAAGTAGGCCATGACGTTGTTCACCGCTTCTACCACACACATAAAAACGCATCGTGTATTTTGCTCCAGAAGAATATCTATATCCCCTTATTCATTCAGCGTTCGGCATAAACACAATTAGAAGAAACACTAAGGAACAAACTACTAGATGTTACTTGAAATGTGATGGTACGAAGAATGACAACAAGGCGGCGAAGCGAGCGAGGCAAGTGTCAAGCGGAGGTGGGACCCGAAGCAGCATTGAAGTGGTGAAGCAGACTGGCGTGGGCGGATGACTAGGAGGAGAGGGAGACAAGTGAGGGTCCCCATTGGCGTTAGAAAGAAGAGGGTGTGTGGGAGTAGCAAGATGCCTTAGCAACCCATCCTGTGCTTCGGTTTTTACGTTGGTCAATGAGAACAGTTTTGAAGGTTGTAGCGATTGCATCTGGAATATGTTGACGAGCAGTATGGAACTTAAATCAGTCCTTCTGGAATAATCGGCATGTTTCGCTTTTCATGCTCCGTGTTTTGGCCAAAGAAGGCTTTTAAATACTTGGGAATTATGTCAGTTCGTGGTGCCCTAGGTGCTACAGGTGTATACTTCAGAATATACAATTCGTTATTTAGCATCCACATCTGTCCATTTTTATGTTCCTACACATCTACTAGGTTACTGTGTGAGAACACACAAATTTACCCACACCGTCACCACACCAAGCTGGATTTCTTTATGGTGCGGCATGATTGATGGTATTTGAGTCACAAATAAACTAGGCGAGTGCCATTTTTCCTCTCCAATGGCGTTGCTATTAGCCTCACCCAATTATGCGCCTTCGATTGATCGCGACTGCTGCGTGCTCTTGGAAAGAAAAGAAAGCAAGGGAGTTCTTCGCCTCCAAACGTGATTTAAGTTGTATGGGAAGTGGTAGTAACTGTGATATATGACCACTTCTGCCGTTTGTAAACTGGATAAAAGGGAACGCGAATCAACGAATTAGCCCCACCTACTTGCGTGGACTAGATAGGTCGACACGTGGGAAAGACTCTGCCTCATCCTTCATCGTGGAAGGAAAATAAGCGCGTGTTATTAATAGAAGCACTATAAAAGAACAAAGTACCGCGACAAAGTCCATTTATGTGTAGCCTGATTGATGAGACCCGTTTTGGTTGAGTGCACTTTAGCGCGGTCACTGATCCAATGCAATTACTTAGATAAGTGCAGAGATCTGAGTGTGCTTCCAGGACCGCTGAGCCTGCTTAATTAACGGTTCTCTCATGTGTGGCACGTGAGCCTCCGTGCATTTTAGCCGTTTCAGCCGCTGAATTGTGATGCAAAAGGCAATTCTCTGTTGACGATTTGATACTTTTTTAAATTATTAGTCCGCATCAGCATCACCAGACAGCACCGATTACTTTCCGAAGATTATTAAACGACAGCAACCGAGACATATTTCTCACTTCCTGCAATCTGTGTTTAGCGCTCTGATGCTGGTACGCCTAAAGAGAACGACTTGTAATGCCCGTAATTAAACGCGAACCGGATTTTCTGCCGATGTCTAAAGCAAAACATGCTAAAAGATTGATTTTCTTCTTTAAAATATCTGTGAAAAGCATTAGGCTTTCCCACTGTGTCTACTTACAGCAATCCAAATGAAAGATTCAAAGTCCCACTGCAAACTCACCATGCTTCACGTAGGGAAAAGAAAAAGTAGAAAAATGGGCAGTGGACAAGTATCCTACTGTTTGCGTGGTCCAAAGGCTATGACCTCAGGGACTGAATGGGCGGTATAGCTGAACGCATAAACAAAGCATAGAGTTACCACGAGACACCTTTAATTCTATCACGACGTAGTCTATTGGGAACAAACCTGCGCATGAAGCACTTATGTGATCCAAATGATTCCATGGGTGCGAGTTTCACCCAAAGCATGGTAACGAATGGATGCCAGTTTGTAGCCGAATAGCTATACGCCTCCAA
>LWMK02000937.1:2178-12985 GCA_001693075.2 Taenia saginata
GCTCCAGCTCGTCAAAGTGTCAAACTAAGCGTGACGCGATAGGTGGTCACAGTTGAGGGCCTCCATCGCTCTATCAACGCTTTGCGAAGTTACTTCTCGGTGACCTTTGCTTTCCTTATTTTAACTTACTAATGCTTAATCCGGACAAACAGATTTCTCGTTTGGTGCATGACATTTGGCGCTGACTATAGAGGGGTCATTCGTTATAAACCAAAAGAATACACTGTGCATCCAAAAATACTTATATTTGCGGCACGGCGCGAAGTTTAGTCCTGAATAAGCATTGAAATGGAGCTGTGGATGGCCATCCCACCCATTGTCTCATCGACAACCTCTCACTATTTCCAGCTAAGGCAAAGTATTCCCCACCTCCCCACAGCCCCTTTGATGTCATCTGACCATGCGAATGAGCTGTAGCCGATAGTGCTTCAAGTCACATTGGCATACCTACATTGGAAGTGCTTACGCATTACTCTGCTCTGTATATGCTGCAATAGCTTCACTTCACTTCACTTCACTTCAAATGAGCGGTAATCGACTGTTCTGGTTTGTGTATGTGCTCCTGTCTCGCGTAGGAATGTCGTTGAGCCGGTGGGTGGGTGTGTGGGTGGCTGCTGGTGTTCGTGGTGGTGGTGGCCAGTTGTGAGCGCTTTTTAAGACTGGTGAGGAGGGTGGATTTGTTGACGTATGGCGCGACAACATTCCTTAATGTAGTTTGACTGATTGGTGGGGGAAGGCGGTCACACTACTCGCCAGGTCTCGTAAGGTGGGTGGGAGGGTAGCCAGCACTTTGCTCGTCTAATGGGTGAGTTCTTCCTCTTACCGTTGTCTTCTTCCTGCATCTCTCGCGATTTGTGGTAAGAATTGGGGCTAAAGAAGATCTAGTGGGAGTTGGTTTGACAATGATGGTAAAAAGTGGAGTGTGCTCTCTCCTTCCCCCTCCTTTCCTCCCTCTTTCCTACCTCTCTCTCTTCCTCCCTCCCTCACATTATTTTAAAGAACCTGCTCACAGCTCACTGCTCACCTCCAAAACATGCTAGTAGAAGGCGCTGTCAGTGGGTGAGCAACGCATGGGATAATGGAGGTGCGACAGTAATCGCCCTCCTCCTCCTCCTCCCCCTCCTCCTCCTCCTCCTCTTCCTCCTTCTGAACCCTTTTCGGCGACACTGATGCAGCCTGTACACCATTATCCACCGCTGTTAAGACCTGCCAACAAAGGGCTTTCATGCGATCTTACGCAAAGATGTTCCACTAGAATTGCAAACGAGCAACTCAGGAGGAGCGTGCATGAGTCGAATTCGATTTTCGTATTATTCCTTGATTCATCGGTGGGGTGCATAGTAGCGTGCCCCCTCTCCCGTCACTAGGCCTACAACACCAGCATGAAACAATNAAAAGTGAGGCGGCCTAGGCAGGAGAAACAAACACTTCGAACAAAGGCGCTGCTGCACTTGACACCCAGTCAGAAGCAGGCCTGCAACTGGTCNCACTGCTCACCTCCAAAACATGCTAGTAGAAGGCGCTGTCAGTGGGTGAGCAACGCATGGGATAATGGAGGTGCGACAGTAATCGCCCTCCTCCTCCTCCTCCCCCTCCTCCTCCTCCTCCTCTTCCTCCTTCTGAACCCTTTTCGGCGACACTGATGCAGCCTGTACACCATTATCCACCGCTGTTAAGACCTGCCAACAAAGGGCTTTCATGCGATCTTACGCAAAGATGTTCCACTAGAATTGCAAACGAGCAACTCAGGAGGAGCGTGCATGAGTCGAATTCGATTTTCGTATTATTCCTTGATTCATCGGTGGGGTGCATAGTAGCGTGCCCCCTCTCCCGTCACTAGGCCTACAACACCAGCGTGAAACAATAAAAGTGAGGCGGCCTAGGCAGGAGAAACAAACACTTCGAACAAAGGCGCTGCTGCACTTGACACCCAGTCAGAAGCAGGCCTGCAACTGGTCATTTTACCAGCAGAAATGCGATGGATCAATGACGTCGGCTTCTGGTCGCCTAATCGTCTACTTCACTCCCCTCCGTAGAGTTATCCCAGCCTATCCGCATCGCCTACTCACTCTACTTCGGTCTTCAAAACGCAGCTCCTAAAAGCGTTGCAGTGATTTGATTGGCATTTCTGCAATCTGTGGGGATTTAGCTGCATCGCCAATTGGTCCTCACCTGGAGTGGGCTGTCGGTGGACCATAATTGCCACGAACGGGAAAGTCGTCGAGATGGTCTAAGCATTTGACGGTGAAGTGATAGAAAATGTCCACTGGCGGAACACTATGTGATGGTCAGCCGGTGAAGTGGAGCCGAATGAGTGGAGAGGACTAGTTGTGGAATGAATGCGGAAAAGAATTTATACCCCATCATTCACAACTGATGCCACGTGAAAGGACTAATGCGAGTTTGAATCAGTAGACATTGTTGTGTCCGAACCTTCTCCTTGGGTAAGCTTAAGTAGATCGAAGCATACTCCTCATTAAATTTGGCATTAGTTTAGAGCGGGTACAAGTTTATATTCACTCGAGAATAAGAACTGACTCGGAGATTATTCGATGCATCTTCCTAATCTAAGCGGTTCCATTGTTAAGTTGCCAAGTTGTGTTTTGATGCGAATGCATATCGGACCAGAGGAGGGGACTGAGCGAACGTCCAACTAGCCCTTCATTCCTTCCTTCCTTCCCAAACACACCTGCATGACGTCGACGGGAGTGAGAGAGAGCATTTGACGACAGCTGTCGTGCACGTGATTGTCAGCATGTCGCAGACCTGAAAGACTTGGTATGTGGAGAAGAGATTCTCTAACTCCACAATTCCATTAACACCATCGGTGTTTCCAACTGGCGAGTAAGGAACCGTTGCAACACCGTCCTCCTCCTCATCCTCCCCCACAAGCATCGACGTCACAGCACTTCCATTCACCATTCGCAAGCAAGTAAGTAAGCATATAAGCAAAGCAAGGCCATTTACCTCGGAGGACTCTGTTTATAAGGCTCGCGAAAACAACAAAAAGACATTGCATTCCCCAAACATCACCTACCCCACAAGAAGGATAATAATAAATACGAGGAATGAAGGAAAGACGAGTAAATTAGGTTTATTCTTAAATGCACTTCAAAACGAGTACGTACAGCCTCATCCTGGCCCCACAGCGAAGGGTAAGCGGCAACGCCATTAACGCAAAACACAATGCTTACTCACATTAATTAAGTAGAGAGGTTACACGCGTATTTTGTGCAGGGGTGGAGGGCACCATTTGGGTAGGGACTGCTCCGGTGAACGCTTGTTCCGTCCCGTCACCCTGCACCAACAGACATTTGCACAAGCATTCTGTTTCCATGCTCTCCTTACTCCCAGTCACTAGCACCTTCTAACCATCGTGCACTCCGAGACTTCTGTAAGGCTGTTGCAAATGATGAGAACTGTTTTACCACAGAAGAATGACTCCTTTGCACTTCCATCCATGCTCAGCTGTAGATGTGTGGCCAATGGCTTGCAGCCATGGTCTGACACGGAGTAATACACAAGTGCCACTTAAGGAGAGCATATTCAATGTACGCGTATGCACGAAGAAGTAGAAATGAGGCCTCATTAAATGCCTCCGCGTCCCACACCGACAACGGGCTCCACTCACCCACCCACCAACCCACCCTCACCATGCACAAGGTTGAGATGAATGAGGCTAAGCACAACTGCATCGCCAGACTAATCAAAGTTATTGGTGAGTCGTCTACCGTCCTTAAGCGCAGAGCATTAGGAAGAAATGGGGAGCTTGTGCCTCAGTCTGTACCATGCCTTAGCTGCTATCCTCGTCCCTTCATCTGTCTGCCTGGGTGATGCCCTACGCTGCTAATCCATTGCATAGCCATCAACACCAAACCCTGCATTCACAAGGCGTAGTAGATCAACAAACATTCAAATGTATTTGTGCATTCTCATCAACACCATAAACTTGGAAATTGAATCGCCTAATCACATGCGGCGGTAGAACAGCAGCAACAACAACAACGATAGAACATGTTCTTTATGCGTCTTCGTAGATGCTTGCGCCACTAAAATGGAGACAAACGATGATTGACTAGGTGATTCTGTTTGGATGGATGCAGTTCAGTTGAATAGAAGTGTGTAACCTACCGAGGACTGCGGCTTGGGCAGTGGCAGTGGTGCCGGGCTCATGCCACTCGTGCGCCACCCATGCACGTCGGTGGAGGCGAAGCTAAAGGTGGTGTCCGTGGTGTCTACACTCTCACTGCCTGAATCCGTATCGGAATAGAGGTAGATAACCACCGCCACCACCACTTCCTCCTCTCTGGAAGGATGCGGTGCCGCTCCCACTGTGTAGATCTCCTCAATGTCAGCGTTTCCGGAGCATGGTTTACCACTCGCTCTGTCTGCTTCATCCAGTTGAGCAACGGATTCTTCCTTCCGGCATAGTGTTTGTTGCGGAGGCACCGGCGAACTTGCTGAATTTGGTATGGGTAACAGCTGTAGTGGAGGCCGTGGAAGTGGAATTGAAACCGGCAGTGATGGGGGCGTCTCTGTACCCAGTAGCCTCGGTTGCAGTGGTTTGAGTGGCAGCGACTCCTGAATCCAATCTAGGCACAAGCGTTCTGCTACACGGGGAGTGAAGAGAGGCAGTGATGAGGAAAGGAGAGGGAGAGGAAGTAGTGGATCTGCCATGCATGAGCACCTAGAGAGGCAGAACGTGAGCCTTACCAGCTGCGATTGCGGCCCGCGGCCAGCCATTGCGCCAACGCTGAGCTCGCCTCCACCGCAGATAGGCGAAGTAGAAATAGAAGGCTGCAACTAGCAGCTTCAGCGTCATTTCTGTCTCCATTTTTGTCGGTTTATCATTCATCATTTAGACTCCTTCCAGTCGCGTTAACTGAGAGTGTCAAGCCTGAAGTGACAATTTGAACTGGACGCATCGATTGACTGTCTCATTGATTACTTCCCCGCTAGCTGTCTTGCTTGCTTGCTTGCTTGCTGTCTTGGTTGTTTGCATGTCTGGTGGATTGAAGGGAATCGATGGGGCTGCATTTGAATTGCTCGCGCGCTAGCAGACGTGGGTGAGTGAGTGCGCAGGAGGTGGTGTCGAGTCGCTGTAGTCCTTGAGTCGTCAGGTTACTGTAGAATTGGAGACCATCAGGATTGTATAGTGTAGAAGGGGAGGCAATTGGGATTGTGTAGTGTAGAAGTGGTGTCTGGCTGCCTTCTTGCCCTCATTCCAAGAGCTCACCAGAGGCAGAGCACCCAGTGAGTGGGACCGAATGCCTCACACCAAGACGTCACTCAAATGCCAAGTAGCTCATTTTCATCATTCTATTACACCGACGATTCGGTTTTATGGTCAATTTTAAGAACTGCTTGACCAAGAGTGTCGTTGAACCCCAAAATAGATTGTGGACCGGTGAGAGGACGGCTTTTGCTAGCTTGAATGCATTAAATGCACTAAGTTTGCGGTGGCTGTTGTAGTCCTTGGTAACTTGAAATTCTTTGCATTCCTCGAAAATAGCCGTGTTGAGCGAGCAGGTCTCCAACTCACTGAGGTGTCTTCCCCACAAAACAAAAGATAGGAGCTTGCAGTGCGAATGGGGTGACCTGTAGTGACTTGAGAAATAGCATCAACAGTGGCGAAGGTGGAGTGTATGTTGAATGGCACAGTGCCCCCTCAGGCGGACCACCGTGGACGGGATGCAGTTGGGTATGGTGGAGGGCGTGGACAAACTCGATCACTTTGCACAGCCGAGAGATCTGGCAGTGGGTGGCGAAATCGGAGTAGATGATAGCGGAGTGGGTGACGGTGGAGCGAGAGGAGTGAGGGATGGGAGCGCACTAAAACAGCCCTGAAATAAGAGGGTGCAAATTGCAACTCTTCCCAACGATGCTCACGGTACTTAGACAGTAGTGGTTAGTGCAAGGATGCTATAGAGGACTAAATGAAGCATTTTGTTTTCTGTAACTTGCAATCATTTTATTTTCATAGCTAGGTTGCCAAGTGGGCTTTTTGGGAGCCATTTACCTAACCGAAGTGGACTTTGAGAGAATTCAATTTCTGTTGGCTCTTTAAATGCAGAATAATGCTGTGTGGTGGTGCCGTCACGTTCATCATTTCCACCATCGCCGAACGAAATAGGAGCGCACATCGCATGTATTATAGCTCGGAGAAGATAGCAACAACAACAACAACAACTCATTTACAGCAATCCTGTCTTAACCGAGACACCTCTCTTCAATGCACAATCGAGCAAATGTAGAAATAGAGGAAATGAGTGATGCATGCTTATAATCAAAAATTGATGACTAGGTGTTAGTGCTGGTGTATCCATCTCGCCGTGAAAACTGTCTCCTCGGCACTTCCTTAAATCACCGAAACTAATCAAACCGTCTGTTACATTACAGCCAACGAGCTTATTCGACTTACTTGCAGCGCTATCGGTGGTGCTGATACAATCCACTGCCCAATCAGTCATCAAAAAGCAGTTTACCTAGACTGAGTTTTCATTTAGCTGTGGTCGTTGCTTGTGTTTGTGTTGTCTACATATCAAACAACTTCAGACCATGCGAGTTCAGTGCATGTGGGGCCGCGTAGGCTATAAGAGTGATGTACTCGGCAATATAAACTCGGATTCTTATGTTCTTAGACGCAGTGCAATAGAGGAGTTGACCCTCGTGCTCTGCAGCAAGTCTGTCATTTCTCCCCAATGACAATGCAAACAGGTCTAATAGATGCGGATATCGTTCACGTTGTAGTGCCCCGCATTTAGGACATTCATGCAAAAGTTATTTCGTGTAAAGATGGTTTAAGGTCATAGATTTTAATTTCAGTCTTAAGCGCTTGAGCATCAATAATTTTTAACTAATTTTGTGAGTTGCGCTCTTATTAACTAATTTTGTGAGTTGCGCTCTTTGATCACCAATATAAGCTGTCGCATGGATCTACTCACATAGCCCTGCGAACAAAATAGTAGCAATTATCCAAACATGTCTTACCGTGCAATATGGTCATCTAAACCTCCTTTCATGAACTGTCACGTCCTTCTGCTACCTTGAAAGCGACATTGATGATGCTTTCCAACGAATGCTCGTTATGTTTTGCTGCCTCGAATGCTCAGAATAGATTATTCGTAACCTAATGCACTTTAGTGGGAGCTAGTTTGGGTTTTACAGATGAGCATGTCAGAAGAACCGGAAATGTAATATTTTTGCAAAACAACAATGTGAAAGAAATCAAAGCCAGTGGTGGGATGTCATTCCATTATAGCCATTTGAATACTTTGGATTTATTGTAGCCTTTGTCTCAGCACCGCCGCCTGTGTTTTGTTGGCCAAATTAAGTCGTTTGATGTTGAATTATGATGCTTATCGATGTGATCGGATTCTGGAGATGAAGTTGAAGTGGCTTTGCACCTCCTCAGGACAAATATACGGTCAACAAGAAGCAGCGTCTGCGTCGTTTGCCTTTTTGACACTCATTGAAGAGGGTACCTTCTGCCAATTGTCTGTTGGTAGTTACACGGGTCGTGTTAAGTGAATAGACTGCATTTGCAAGGCAGTTCATGGCTTCGCATTCAATGGTAACGATCACAGCAAGTGGAAGAGGCCTGTACACCAGACCGCAACTGCTCTCCTTCTCCCCTTCCCCCTGCAGGTGCCACTCACCATGTCGCTTTGAGACGGTCGTTTCGATCTGTCGGGTTCTGTTCACAATAGGCTGCAGAATTATCGGTGCAGCACCACCGCTAGCGCCACAAGTCAGTCGGATAAGCTCATTGGCTGTAATGTATCGGTGTACCGGTGTTTGCAAATAGAACACCCACTCAATATTTTCTTGCTAATGAGTAATCGTTATGTCCTTTCTTATCCATTTCCTCTACCCCTACATTTGCTACATAGAACATTGAGGAGGAGGAGGAGGAGGAGGGGGAGGATCTTCATTACCTGGCAGCAATGAGTGCGACTGTCGCCTTGGCTATGGATTCACACGTCCCTCAAGTGAGATTGGACTGCTGCAAGTGAGTTGTTGCTGTCTCTCCTGTACAGCTGCGGATTCGGTGGTGAATTTTTGCTTTGGAAGGAGGCATGCTTTTATCATTTGTTCGTAGGTCTTTTCACGCTGTATGTATGTGGTAAAAGATGTGCTAGTTGTAGTCTACTAGTTGCTGCTAGGTCACGTGAATGTCGGTTGGCTTCCTTTATGTGCCTACAGGCCGGTGTGAATGCAAAGGCCTCATGATGCGACTGTTGGGAGGTTTAGTTTTCCAACCGTAATGCCTATTCACGCTCATTCCACACCGCATACTACATGGGACGAGAGATTGGAACTGTTTTGGCAATGCGTCAATTGGTTTGCTGACTTAGTGAAGGTGGATTTGGACTAGTGAGACATGGTTATGTTGAGAAGTGTTTCAACTTCACCACGTACCTGGTGCCTCTTTGCTATTTCTCGCTAGCGGGTATTCATTATAATTTTATACCTTGTTAATATTCATTGCACTTCCTTTCTATGTTTGCATGGTAGAATGGAGGTTGAAGGGGTGGCTGCAGTTGCCGCGAGGACTTCTTCTTCCTCGTCTTCTTTGCTTGCCATGAATGGAGGTATTGTGNATACCTTGTTAATATTCATTGCACTTCCTTTCTATGTTTGCATGGTAGAATGGAGGTTGAAGGGGTGGCTGCAGTTGCCGCGAGGACTTCTTCTTCCTCGTCTTCTTTGCTTGCCATGAATGGAGGTATTGTGTGGCAGCAATGAGTGCGGCTGTCGCCTTCGCTATCGCTTCACACGTTCCTCGACTAAGGTTGGATTGCTGCAAATAAGTTGTTGTTGTTGTTGTTGTTATTGTCCTTGTCTTTACCGTACAATACATGCGATGTGTGTTCCCATTTCGGGCGGGGAAATGCTTTTGCCGCCTATCCGTAGGTCCTTTTGCATTATAAGTGTGTGCGTGTGGTAGAAGGTGCGTGCCTTTCATTGCTATGATACTGTGCTGGTGGAACAGACATGGATGTATGGGTCGGCAGGCGTGGGACACTTGGCGGTTGCACAACTCGTTGAATTGCGAGACGTGTTGTGTTGGGCCTCATTGATGACTTGGCTGTGGGTTCAGCTTTGACGACTTCGGTGTAGTAAGCGCAGAAGCGGAGGAAAGGGAGACCACTGAGTAGGTCAGGCATCAATGCGTGAGCTGTGCTTTGTAGCGCGTTAGGGATGCAGTCCTCTCAGAAGGCGTGCTTTACAGTTGTTGGTTTTGCGGCCCATTGGACGTTCGTGCTCCAGATTCTACATTTCTCGCCTTTTTCCTAATTAGACACTACAAATTTGTGGTGACGGAGTAGCAGGTGATAAGCATGGAGGCTGAAGAAGTGACTGAGGTGCAGAGACCCAAGTTGCAGGCGTCGCACACCTGCACATCCAAGTAGGCAAACTGAGTGGGCAGCCACCTCACCTTGCGTGTCTTAGCTATCAGTGCAGCGACGCATTCACAGAGGTGTGCAGTGAGTGTGACATTGCATTGGCCTGCCTCCTTGGAGGAGTGTGGTGGAGTGGAGTGGTGAGACAGTAGTCATCACTAGTGATATGATGATGATGAGGTGGAGATGGAGCACGTGCTGAAGGGGACTGGTGTCGTTGGTGCATGGTGGCTGTGTGGTTGATTGGAGCCAGGTTACGCTCAAAGCGACGTGACTTGGTCACAGGCGGTGATGAATGGCACTCCTCGAATCGCCTCACTCACAGTGGATTTCGCTGACCTACCAACTGCTTGACGTCTCGCTGGTTGGCTAACGAGCAAACCAGAGCATTGAGGTGCGCGGTCTGCGCGAAAGACAAATCGAGTGAGCCTCGAAACTGTCAGAGCCATCAGAGGCAGTGGGATTGCGAACCACCCGGCTCGCATCGTAGTCAACCCATCTATCACTGGATTCGATCGAAGACATCAAGAGATCTGCGAGGTAGGTGCGATGTTGGGCATCACTCGACGACTCACAGACACCTCAGCTGCCGTGAGGTGAGAAATGCGCTAGTCTCCACTCACGTGCAACAAATCGTAAGCAGAAAAGACCTTTCCAGTGCACTACAAGGGTTCTATGCAATTAGTGCTCTGATTGCGACTTTCCTGCCACAGAGCTGACAAGACCACACGTATGTCTGAGAAGCATCACTGTGGGTATCGCTTAGTAGAAAATGAAATCTGTCCACTACGGGAAAGTACAAACGGTTGACTGGTCATGTCGCCAACGGTGTGAATATGGAGCAGGATGAAGGCTCGGCAAGTTGTCCGAGGGTGCCAATGGGGCTGATCCTTTGCCATGGCAAGGTGGTAGCAACAGTCCATCCAGACTGACAGTGCTTCCATTTGGAGGTGATCGTTACGTGTCCACAGTAGGAGGGCGGTTTCAGCATCTCTTCAATTCTACTTATTTCAAAAGGGTCCATTTGCATGCACCTCCAATCGAGAAGTCAAATTGGTCCTGTCGGCGTTGAGTGCTCAAGACCACGACTGTGACAGAACACTTCGGCATCGCTGTAGTTAGAAGTCTGAAGTCAACCACAAAATCACTGCAACCACTGGCAATGCTGCACTTGGCCTTCCACCGCTATCTGCAAGTCGACATGGGTAAAGGGCCGTTGAGCCACAGATCGTGCTACACCCACTAGACCAATCCCACATCCTAGGCGGCGGAAATGCACTTCCAACCTAATCAACATGCCCCACTCCTTCCTCTTCTCCCCTCCTCCACTTTGCCCTCCCTCTCATCCTCCCACCCATTCCTACAAGACAACTCCTCGTGATTTGAAACACTTTACTTGA
>LWMK02000938.1:0-19324 GCA_001693075.2 Taenia saginata
TTTTGCTTCATAACTTTGCACTATACATGTAGCCAATTATTTCACCTGAAGTTAGGCAAAACATTTGTTCTTAGATAAAATTACATCGCAAGAACCAGGTCTCATATCTTTCAGTCAGTTCAGATCTTGATAAAATTTTTCGTTATGCCCTTCGCTTATGCATGACAAGTGACAGTGAATAGTACCTCTGTGGTAAGAAGCCTGCTGGTTTTGGTTGAAGTAAGCTAAGAGCGTCTTCCGATGGTTTCGGTGCATCCATTTCTGTACCTGTGGATTGTTGCTATCTTAGGTAGGCTGAGGCCTTCGGTTAAGCACACCGATGCAAAAATTCTCTTTTACGTGACTTCATTTGCCCAATGCTGTTAGGCGGGCGAATGAATGCGACTCCAAAGAATACATTCTGGAGTGTCGGAACTGCTGAGTTTTATAACCTGATGTTAATCGGATCTGTGTCCGCCAATGACTAAAACGACAATCCGAAAACACCCCTTGTGAGGCTGGATATGTAGCTCAATTTGATGAAGGCCAGCAGGGAACAGAATGACACCGAACGGGCTAGAGAGACTATTAAAAATTTTGTATTTGGATGCCAGTGACCAGCACATCAGCCCTACACTACTCCAGTTTAAGAATAAAAGTAAATCGAAACACTCAAGAAACAATCCATATGTATTTATGCCGCTCTCTCAAATAGACAGAACATAGACACCCTGTGCATGAGAAAACTTGTCATCATGTCCGCATCACGCATGCGCATACAAATGAGAGTAGTGGGTGTGTGACAACAAGTACTACTTGTATGGGTGGAGGACAAAGTGGGCCGAGGTAAGACGCCCACGGTGAGCAAATCCACCTATTCACCAGCTGCGTATGACGCATCAGTCGCGGCCGGTTTAAACATGCCTGCCTATGAGAACAGTGCATGACCCAAGCCACATTGTCAAAGCCCCTGCTTTTACCATCACACAACCGTGTAGGTAGGGTGTGACGGTTCGCGAGGCCAAGGCATGTCGCTCAGCAAAGCCGCTGTCAGTGGACCAGTATTCAATACAGCGCCCCAATTTTCGCTATAATGTCACTACTGCATTGATATTTGTGGTCCAGATGCAGTGGCCGCCAACGTTGGAAGCCGTAGAATTCAAGTTAATAATCATGCGCATAATGATGGGCCACCAAGCATTCTTTTTCGTAATCGGTTGTCGTAAATGATATCGGTCAAATCCTGGAGCATCTGCTATGTCTACACGTGCAACCAACGTGACACGGAGTGGTCTTCACCCGAGTCAGTGCCTGATCATCCATTGCCAGTATGACCTCTCTCTATGCAGACAAAGTTTAAGATACCTCACTATTTTTTGTTAATAGCGGACAGTTTGCCTTAAATACTTAAATTTTCAAAGTCATCTAATTTGTTGCGTTTGCTACTTGCTCAAACTCATCTAACAAAGGTGCTTCATCCGGGACCCGGGCTGTAGGGTGTGGAGCAGCAACACAAACGATTAACCATGCAGGAGGACTAAAACCACAACAAAGCTGCATTGAAGAAAATGTCAAATAGAGAACGCCAAGTGCGAAGGTTGAAGGACAAGTAGCAAATTGCAACTTCAGTCTCTTCCGCATTGGCAACTGATATCACACATCGTTTTATGAAGTACGCGGCACTTGGCAGTAGGTACCTGACATTAGGAAACGGAATACTCTGACGTCAGTACAGATCACTGTGGGTTAACGGTCAGAAGGCAGGACCATAGATAACCCAGTCTTTTGCCTGGTTATGACAGCAATTCGACAAGCCACCTGGCGATATCTTGGGCCTGCATGCATACATTAGATGGCAACCGTAAGATAATCCTCGTAAATAATTAGTAAAAGGAAAATGGATAGATCCAGAAGCACAAGCACTTGTCAACAACTAGTTCATGCATATAAAGGACTTTTGAACTCTCTGAATACTCTGGACGATGAGAATGGCACTGGCAAACTCCAGTCAAAGAGCCTTTTCCTCCATTCCTTTAAAGAGCGTCAGTTCACACTAAATGGCCTTAGCTGAAGCGATTGCGAAGCAATTATCTGCTTATTTCGAGTTAAAAGTGACATTGCAGCAACATCGGAATTGCCATTTGCACTTGTGCTCTAGGTTCACTGACACCGAGAAGCATAAGGCTGGCGCGAATTTGACGGCTTATAATGCCTTTAAACCCCATTTTGTTTAAAAGACTTGGGAACAATTTTTTCCATGCTTCCTTAAGTAGCAGTCACATTAAAGATTCTTCTCGTAGGCTTTAGTCCAAACTACGAACGATATCAAGGACAGGCGGCATTTCGCTTTTGCGGTGGGCGTTGCGAGTTGCTATGTGCCCCTTGACAAATATCGGCAGACATGTCATTTTTTAGGCCAGCGTAGAGGGTGGTTGTCATCTGATTTGCGCGTAATAAAAAGTGGTGATAACATTTCTCGGCAACCTTGGCTTGCGAGTCGAATTGTACCTCTGAAGGCCTAGAAATGCGAAGTCCCTCCTAATTGGTAGATATTAGATTTATTAGGGCGTCTATTGCATAAACACGTAGTTTAAGTGAGATAATGCTATGTTCATCTTAGTTTTTCTTTGAACTTGGTGCACACATGGTTCAATAGCTATTTCGAAGGCGTCCTCTTTAATCTGTATAATAATGGAAAATGCGTGTTTTTCTAAGTTGATCAGTTTGCCATGGTGCAGGCATACGGAGTCTAAAGCACAAGGCACCTACTTGGAAGTCTCACCACAGAGATGCAATATCAGCTTTTCACTTTAGCACCAGTGGTGCCGTGCTTCTATTTCATCGCCAAACACCACCGACTAATCGGGTTTAATTATCAAGGCGGAGAAAAGATGGAGAAATTAACCCACACTATTAAGCTGAGGCGGCCGGCAGTTGACATAGCTTTCGCCTTTTGCTTTTGACTGTAAGCAAACGTGCAGTAGGGTGGAAACATGGCATAAAAGGAGTGGTTGATGGATATGTGGATAGTGGGATGATCTCGTCTTCATAGCTGCAACGCGTTCAGTGTTATCAGAACCCCGATATCAGTCTAGATGACTTGGTTATAAAAAGCCTCTGGCGTATCAAGTAGTAAGCAACTTCAAACGTGTGCGGTTTCATATTACTAACGGTAAGCCCAAAGCCACATCTGCTTACAGCCCTTCAAGTAGAAAGGCCTCAAGGGAAGATTGTGCAAAATCAATCGCTTTTCGAACATTGAGCCTAAAGACAGTGCTGAAACCTGTTGCTGTCTTAACTAGAGACCATTATACAGAATTAGAAACTAGCACCTGCTAAATGTCCAGCCCGCTTGTCCACTGAGACAAAAAATGGCCTCTCTTAACCACCGTATTCATCAGTCAGACTGCCAAAGTAGCAAGTTTGTAGTTGGTGTAGCCATAAAGTGCAGAAAAGTAGACTAGACGTTTTCATAAACGTACAGAAAATGGCATGATGTTAAGTGCAGACGAGCTAACAAACGTCGCTGTGTGCATTTCGGAACCTTTGTTTCCCAATAACGGGGGCTTTATTCGTTGAAAAAGGTCGAGAACCTAGCAGATAGCAAGTGCTTTTTAGTAGTGTTATTTTAATTTTGTTACTAGGCCCCTTAAATACTGAATGGCTTTTTTTGCACGCCCAATTGATGCAGTAAACACAAAAGATTCATAACGTGACCGTTACTACAGCACCTACTCAAATCCATTCTTTTACTCTACAATACGTTATGCAGTAAGTTAAGTTGGTTTTGGTAGTTTTAGTGTTGTTTTTTTCCTTTGGTGACGCTGGACTTTGAGTAATGGGACGTAATTTAAGAAAAGATATAACCTTCCTAGTGCTTGGCAGTCATTGAATATTTTCCAACGAATAGGCGCCTCTTATGCTTGCCCATTTATTTATCTACTTTTATTTTTTTACGGGCTGGAGGGATCGCTAAAGAAATAGCTGCAGTTGCCGTCAAGACTTGTTGTTTGTAATTTGCACTGCCTAATCACGCTGACTTTTACAACATGGCACTCCCAGCAAGCAAAATACTTGACATGCACCGTTCCACATTTAGCAGGCACTGCAAAACCAGTGGCCACTATTCCCGATTTTACTATCTGATCTGGTAGAGGATTTGCATAATAGCTTGGAGCCCCTCCCTGCCAACCACTTCTGATGAGCAGACAAAATTCAGTACGTGGTCACTGAGAAAACAGCGCAGACACCAATTTCTGCAGAAGGCATCCCCGTTCGGAGGTAGACTTACGGCGATGCGTCTGGGCTTGACAGTCTCAAGCACCTTGGACAAACGTGAATGTACTTACAAACACCATACGGGAAAGAAAGGGGCGATCAAGCGATAGTCTTTCTAAAGGGCTGTTTTATAGTTTTCGGCATTCAGAAGCACCATAAAAGAGGATCACCGTCCAAAAGCTTATTTAAATTTTAACAATTTTATTGTTGGTGTTCTGCTATGCATTTAGGTAAAATATGTCGCTCATTTAGGATTTGCTGTGGATTCAATTGTAGCATCTTCCAAAAGAGGGCTTGAGTACGCTCTTCTCCATCGATGGACCGAATTGACTCTTTTCCAACATCAGCAAGCGTAATTTGAATAAACTCACATCGAGGTGGTAATGGTTCTGCTACAAACGGTACGTCAATGTGCAACCCTCATCAAGCTTAAAACAGGTGTCAATCTGCTGATTTCAATCAGTCCTTTTATCACAATTTCGTTCCGCTTCCACGGGCATAGGGAAGCTTTGCAGCTCGGAACTCCTTGGCGGAGGCGACAAATGAGCTAAAAACTCCACTTTTTCCACTGCAAGCGGTGATAAATGCAGAGTTGGGGTAGCACACAACCCTTAGGCTCTCTTCGGTGAAATTGGTGGGAGTTGGCTAAATGCGGTGCGGTGCGGTGCGGTGCGGTGATCTTTACACTGGTGACGTCGTAGACGGAAAGCGCCAATCGTCGGTGCGAGTTGAGAGTGTAACTATACGAAGGGAGGGGCTCACCATTTTGGAAGTGTACATAATCATACTTCCATCCGTTTGCATTGCATTTTAAATTTATCCACTTTGATTAGGCATGCTTTCTCGTCATTCACTGTAGCCTTTTGCATCTGCTACAGATACTGCTGATTGGATGGAACTCGCCTTAGGGTGTTTTAGGAATAACTGCGCCTTCATTGAAGCTGCTTGCCACTTACCTATTTCTTGTGTGGCCAGCTTGTTTGCACAGATCTCAAGTGAGCGTTTGTGTCACTACTGGTGCCTATAAAATAATAACGGGCCTAGTGTTTGTGTTCTTTATCTCTAATAATGCAACTAACTGAACTTGTCTACTTTCGTACTTGAGTGCGCCACTTATATCAGTCTTCTTCAAAGTGGATATAGGCATGGGATTCTAATAAATGCGATTGGAAGAAGTTGGTAGATGGCTTACTTTCAAGTTTTAGCGCTACTGTTAGTTGGTGAAGAAATCCGGACGTTGACAAATATGATGCATTAATCGGCGTCACAACTCGCGTAACTATCTGCAGTGAACTGTCATTCCTACCTCCAAATAAATGTTTTTCAGATTACTAAACCCAGTAAAAACACTTGCGCCATTTCGCTTACAATAACAGCTGTACTAGACTGTTTCCTTTTCTCCCACTATGTTCCTCTTCCTTCTCATCCCTTCCTCATCTTTTCTTTAAACGCAAAAGTAAATTCCATGTCACTGGCGTGACCTCGAATGACACGACGAGAAGCCTAGATGGAAAGCAAAGCCTATGCCGCTATTGTGACACATTTACGCCCATCTCCTTTCATCTTTTGCTTCTCCACACAAGCTAACTTGCACCTGAATTTATTTTTCGCCTTGCGTCCACAAGTGCAACTACGTTCAACTTTGTCATTGGCGCCATCTATTCTTCCTCAAGGTCATCCTCTATCTACCGATTAATCGATCGATAGTTTGAATTGAAACATCAACAAAGCAATCAATACGTCGCGCATCATAATTTACTCGGACTTTTAGAAATGTCAAGCTGTGGCAAAGTTAGTCGAAGTCTCTCGGCCCCACCATGCTCTCCTGATCGGCACCATTGGCCTCCACTAGAGGATTATCCAGAAGTCGATTCGCTCACGTGTAAGTGGATTTCACACTGACCCGTGTGCGTTATCACTTGCAATAATAGCAGACTTCAGCCCTTATTCAGCTTCCTCTGCTCAAACCCAATCATCCCCATTTTAACTCTAACACAGGCCTTGCTAGCAACAATGGGACGGAGCAAACCTCCACCAGGGATAAACGTGCACAAGCTCAGGGCGATGACGACGTGGTTGAGTTGGTGGAGGATGACGAATCAGAATGTGACCTGTCCGACTATTTGACTGTGACAAGTCAGTGGTCGGATATGGAGGAGCAGGGGGAGTGGTGACACTTGCTACCCTCCCAGATAGTACCCAACTCTCCCACGCCGTCATCGCTCACAACAGTGACTCCGCTGCCTGCGAGTCAACTGTCGAGCATGCGAGGCACGACAGGGGTCGATCCAGGGAAGGAGAGTGAAGGAGAAGGAGAGGAGGGTGTGAATGTGATGGGGAGAATGCAAGGGGGCAAGCACCAGACCCCCTGCAGCTCAAACCATTTCGGTGAGTGACTCTACCATTTGTGCCATTGCACGTAGAAATAAGTTAATTAGCCATCCATCCAGTGTTTGTCCTGGTGCTTTAGTCAAAAGCTGATTTGCGGCGCTTTTCTACTCTTAGCCCATCACCCACTTCCTCCGACTCGCCCGCGTCCTCCAGTAAGTTCGCACTCCTCATTCCCTCCTCTCGTTTACTATGCTAACGTCTTTCTTACCCAAAGGAACATAGCTCCATCTCCTACTGCTCTTCTCCCATTCTAGTGGTTCAAGCGGCTGAGAAAGCGTCTGTGCCACCTATTTTTCTCGTGCTACTGCTGGCATCGCTGTCCTGAACCTCAACATCACTAATCGGCTCCCCTAATTTCTCAACTATCCCACCGAACAATGATTTGACTCTGTGACTGATCGGTCGACTGATTAATTGAATCCCGTTTGACTAACCGATTAAATAATCTGTCAATCACCTTATTTGTCCTTATCCTTCGTCTAACTGGTTATCAATAAAGCGGTTGCGTGTTTTAATCACAGCCTGCTGATTATTCCGATCCATGGAAAAGGAGTGCAACCACAGCACTGGTGCTAGATTAACCATCAGTCTGGTGGCATTTTAACTCCCTTCCCTTTCCCAATTAGTAAGAGCGGCAATACAATATTGTGGTAACCCATGCCAAGAGCATGTCAAATTATAACATCTTCTTCGACTTAAATCAATTTGCTGAATGTAATAAGTAGCGTTTTTTTCTTTTCAGAGGCAAAGCTGTGACACAGTGCCAGACCGCTATCCTTAGATGGCAAGCATCGGGCAGTATCGAGGCGCATATGAAAGGAACTAAAAATTTATCTTTGTCAGCGAAATAACAGGGCTCGCACAATTTTAGGATCCACACACATTACCTTAAATTACGCCTTGCAACATTAGGAAGTGTCATTAAATTCTGACAAAAGTAAATTCCCAACGGTATTTACCAGCGTCAAAGCATATTTTTTAAGAGCCAAAGAATGGGAAGAAATTGCAAAGTGAAACTTGTCATGTCATTTAATCAGATACAGCAGTGCACGTTTTATAACAGCAACAACATTTCACGTTGAGGAGAAAGTGGATAAATTGTACCTGTAACGCATTTTGCATACAGATAAGGTTTGAAGGTTTGAAGGACCCCGTTCTCACTTCTGTGATTTGGAGAGGCCGATCATATATCCAACTTAATCCTCGTATTCAAGGTGCTGACAATCGATATTCAGTGCATGATTTGTGGAATTTTGCTTCCCTTCTCCTCACCTACTTGAACACTCCTGCTTATCAAATGTTCCTAACGCAATTAATATCGTTTCTGTTTGAGTACGCACTTCCCACTGATGCTCCCCATGATGATAATGCGCATTGTGCGTGAGGGTCTAGCAAAGCAATGAGAGAATCACTTCCACCTCCATGGTAACACACAGTGCGCCACAATGGAACATCGTCCCCTTCACTAATCCACACACGCGTTCTGCAGTGCCCCACCCACCCAATACCACCGAGGAAGACGACAGGAAGGAGACATAGTAGCAGTGATGCGGCAGAAGACACGTCTATTTCACACACACACACACACTGGGACAGAAATTGTACTGGTGACATAGAGAAGAGCTGCTGGCAAGGGAAGCTACTGTCACAATCAGGAGGTCGAGTTGTCCAGCCCAAGTACAGTGGCGCAGCTCCAAGCCTTTTCGTACCCAAAACAACAACAACTACAAGGGGTAAAACAAACGGGCTCAAGAGTACCCCTCGGCGATCCCCTTGGTCGTCAACCTCCAGCGTCGATCACCACAACGCAGTCAGTGGTGTAAGAGAAACCCTCAGACATGCAAGTAGGAAGTAGAGTAGGTGGCCTTCGCCCCTGCACTAGCATGTGGGCGCAGAAAAGAAGCCGGTTGACATTTAAGGGACCTAATGACAACAACAGTAACTATCAACCGCAAATGGCGCACCTTACGCCACGAAAAAATGCGCAAAGACCTGCGCATGAATGCTAAAAACATGTTTCTGCCCATAAAGAAACCCACATCGAATCTATCTACCTATCGCTGCACAGAGAAGACACCAACAACTCACTAATTGCGATCCAATCTTACCTGGCGAATATGCCAAGCCATAGCGAAGGCGAGATTCGCACCCAGCGCCGCCTCCTCATTATGCCTCCATTCTCGCTCACAAAATACAAACATTCAGCAGGAGCTGAATCTCTGCCTCCTCCTCCACCTCCTTCAATGCCCCATCTAGCGATTATGTAGACAAAGAAAATACATAATAAGGCACAGAACGAATAACTATTAGCAAAAATAATACGCAGGCGCTAAGCACTTGGCACAGTTAAAACTCTCCTCCACAAAGTAAACACTCATTAATCAAGGTCCGTCGTTACCAAAAGGCTAAATAACCAATAAATTGTCAGAACAACCACACCTCACCACCCAAAGTATCGTACACCAACAAATGAACGCGATTAGGCCCAACGTCTGCAAAACAAGACGTCTCAACAGTCACATTCTGAAGCATTTGCATGTACCGTAGCGATTAGACGTATAAAGGGAGCCCACTGACACCTAAAAGATTTGGTAGCAACCGGTTAACAAATACCAATAAGAAAGCACCAAATAATTACGTGGATAGGCATTATCTTGGGAAAGCGAGTGCCTTAAGCCGCACTATGAAGCCTCTGCGTCTAATCGAGAACGTGAGCGGATAAAGAGAAATAATCTATTCCCAAACGACCTAATGGCAGCTAAGAAGCTAAAACTAACAAAAAAATTGCCAAATACTTGCCAGTTTTCCGAGTTTTTACAGCACAATGCGCCAGCAATCGATATCAATAGGCCCAATATGCACACCGATTACCAGTCCGCCGACCAGCGTTGCGCGACAAAACAAACGAACTTTTGATTTTTGCTTATTTTTGACACAGTCAAAGTTACTGCAATCGCTACACTTTTTGTAATCAGCATCAAATCTGAGGAGTAAATTTGCAAATGATATAAACTACTTAGTAGGAATAAGTGAGAATATTAGCAATAAATATCAGTGAAATAAAAACGTCTAAAACCGATATTTTAAGAATTGATAATAAAAACTGTGTGTAAATGAAATAATTTTACCAAGGCTTAGTGCACAGTTAATTTGTATATTGCAATTATTTTACAATCTGATGGTTGTGGCTAAGTTGATTTATTGGGACTGTTGAAAGGTACTTTGGTCCACGTTTTAGTGTAGCCTTGCTTTTTTCCTGATGATTTTCAATGGTTTACCTTTGCTGTTCTCCCGCTTCGATCAACCGTGTCAATGATGACCCTAAGGCCATGTGGGAATTTGTGTTTGGTATGTCCTACTGCGCAAGTGGCTGTTTCTATTCTGCTAGTTAACTTGGCTGGTTCTACTGGCGGTTAGGGGCCAATAATGAGCAAAAAGTGAGTGTCTTTTCTATCTCCACTCAAGATAGCAGTAAAGGCAGGTGGTTTCGACGTCTACGCACGTTCGTAGTCTAGTGGGTGGATGGATGAATGGATGAGTGTGTAAGAAAACTGTCGACTGGATGCCAGGCACAGGCAGGTAGGAGAATAACAATAATAGTAATAATGATTGTAATACTTTGTTTGTTTGAACTGCCGGTTTCGGTCACTTGGGTGGCCATATTGTACTGAGCCGGTTGGTGGGCCTTTGGGTCGTGCCAACAGCCCCCAAGCCCTCTGTTTCCAGAACACATGTATTCTACCCCCAGTACTATGCCTGTAACAGGGTTCTTCTTTTCCTCCTCCTCATCCCTTTTTACCTTATTGGAAGAAGACCGGGCTTTACTGGGCATGATTTATTTAAGAAGAAACTCTAGGTGGGTAAGTCTAGACTACGGGATCGCGGTATCCGGAGTTGGGGGAGAACACGTTGACTCGCTTTCGACTAAGTGTATATTGTGTTCCCGCCTCTCACCTACAAAGCGTATATAAACACGAACATTATTACAATGCCTTCTTTTACCTTGAAGGGAGCCTCGGGACGCTACAATGATGACAACAATAGTAACAACAAAATGTTATAGTTCTTCCTTTCATCACTTCTTCCTCAAGTTACGGCTTTCATGTTTCCTCTCTCGCCACAAGGGCGAATAACTAAAAAGGGGTGAGAAAAAGCGCCCAAATCCCCTCCTACCCCCGTGTTGCACATATTTGCGGGAAGAGGAGGACACGTAGAAAGAGGAGGAGAGAGAGGAAAAAGGTCGACATTTGCCAGGAAAGCTCGAGGCAGTAGTACACTTCTTTCCCCCTCCCTCTCAACCCCTACTACTAGCATCGATAAGATAAGTGGGTTTGCTGGAACACGCCTCTTTCGTGCATCAGAAAGAACATGGCAAACCAGACACCACGGAAGAGCGAGAAAGCCTACCTAGTAAAGGTGAGGATTGCATTTGCCCTCCCTCCCTCCTCCTCCTCCTCCTCTCCCTCATCCTCCCAGACTAACTAAGTACCCAGAAAAACAACAACAAAAACAGCAATGGCAAGCGGTGGACGAAGGCGGGTCGGCTGCTTCCTCTCATGCGGAAAACCAAAATAATACGTGGCACCATCCCTTTTCAGGGAATAGATGACGTTCCTACCTACCTCAACGACCAGCACAAGCAGACGAAGACACACCACCCAACAACCCGCAGCCACAGTCGTCGGGGCACAACGCGAAGAACTCGCGTTCAAGAACCACACAAACTAGTCACTCGATCAATCTGTCAATCATTCAATTAATCAATGCATCAATCCCAGCCACTACTGCTATAACTATTATCTGGAAAGACACCACCGACGCCCACAAACACGCAGACACATATCTCGTCCCCTGTCCCTACTCCATCCAACTGCCTAGGACTACAGCAAGTCAAGGCCAGTGACAGTGAGTTAATTCGTTAGTTGGTGATGGGCGAACGCAAATCAATCACTTTCCTCCTTTCCTGCGAAAAATTATAACACCTAGTGATAGAAGCGTGGGTTGCTCCAAACATGGCTGCTGTAATCAGCGGCATGAGCAGACGAGGACACCCAGATGACCAGAGCGACGGTCAAGGGGGCCGGTAAAACAACACAAATTCCCATCTACCTAGCAATTTCTCCTCACCAACTAGCAAACCAGAACCGCTGAAAACATTGGAAAAGGCAAAGAAGCCCCCTAACCAAGGTACGACCAGACTACTCCACTTCCAACAACACCTTCTAGTAAGGATCACCCTTATTTACTTGCCAATCGGAAATTAAAGCACGAACACCAAATGTTGCCGAGTGGCTGGAAGCTTTTCCCACCAATTTGAACCCCCTTACCTAGTTCAAACTGACTGAGAACCGACTTCTACACTCCAACGCAAGTCAAACCTTCACTGTTCGTCTACCACACACATCCCAAAAGCGGGAGCTATAATGTCATCAGACATCTAGTGATTGCTTTGTATGCCGTGGGTGCGGTGCAATGCACGTTAAAGGTGGGTGGAAGGACTTGCTTCTACTACCCAATGTGTAAGCAAGTATCCATGACTTTGAATGCACAGAGAAAGCTGTCAATGGAATCAGAGCTGCTATCCCATCATCATTCCCTGACTGCAATAGGCAGACATTATCAACTGTGGAAGGGAACTTAAACCAAGGCTGATGGAGACGGTTGCGCTGTTTGATTTGGAAACAGAACTCTTAGTAGAGGCGGAGTGAGCATCCTGGCGAGGTCCCTTTGTGGAAGCAATAGTGGCTAGAGGAATAAAACTCCACACCCTGTAAGGCTTCAGATTGAGTTTGATCTGCAATTCTGGGCGACAGTTCGATGATCATCAAGGCGAGAGCAGACAGGTCCGAGTGGCAGGAAAGCCCTACCTAGGAAAATTCTACCAAAAGGCAATAATGAGCGAAGTTGGGCATCAAAATAACTACATCTGTTGATTCACCTTTCTGTTTTGCAGACAAAAGTGCAATTGCGAGCAACCCTAAGTGCATATAAGTTTGTGGTCGATGATAACCGCATGAAATGCGTCCTTTTTTTCCAGTCGCATTGCAATCGCATGACTCTCTTGTGCTGCATTTAGAAAGGAGGAGTAATGTAATGCCACTGAATAAATGCGTGTGCNCAGACAAAAGTGTAAGTGCGAGCAACCCTAAGAGCATATAAGTTTGTGGTCGATGATAACCGCATGAAATGCGTCCTTTTTTTCCAGTCGCATTGCGATCGCATGACTCTCTTGTGCTGCATTTAGAAAGGAGGAGTAATATAATGCCACTGAATAAATGCGTGTGCGATGCGGAACTCAGATTGCCTCCTTTCCCATATCTCGGAGATGGAAGCAAGGGGTTGATAGAAATGGCAAAAACTGCAACCACTTAACCAAAACATCAGTAGGGAATTCATCCACGAAAGTAATATTCCCAAAGACCATTAGGCGGCTTCAGTCGGTTCTGTCGCGTTCAAGCCACTAGTCTGAAAATAACAAACTTCCCAAAAGGGCTCGCCGAGCTAGCTGGTAAGTGACTAACTCGACGCCTTCGGTATCGAAACGGAAACACAGTGAGGCTTGGTTAGGTCGGTGAGATGAAGAGGAGCAGGTGAAGTACCGAAAGTTACTTTTACTACGTCCATCACCATTCACATCAATAGAATACTCTTGTGTTTTTTGTCCTTCAGTCGTTCCCTACACTGACTGGTTCGAAGTTGGATTGATAACAGGAATACTGGTCATTGTCTTGATCACTATCACGATCGTGATTATAGTTACAAGGATGCAAAGTGCAAAGATCGCAACACAGTTATGTGTATATGAGTTTGCAGAAGCGATCTTTTATTGCAGCAAGCTTTTGTCTCTAAGGAAGACATCTTTGCTGCAAGACCATTGCCTCCTGTCTACTTGACAATAGTCGTCAAGCAAAACAGCCCGGTGACTGCCTCGTAGTGCCTCCGTCTTCGCTTGCGACACACGCAAATAATCCTTGAAGAAGCTTGTGCAGTAGCCTTGCAACTGGGTTCAACGTAATTGGCAAGGCCGACTTGGTTAAAGCAGGTCAGTTTTGCAAGACATTTCATCAATGCAGGTGTTTGAGACAAATGAACGTTGGTGGAGGAGAGCACAGTGCATAAAACATGACCGCATGGATGATTTGCCTGGCCGACCAATTGACTGGCTGGCTTGCCGATAGACTGGCCGATTGTCCGACCAGCCAACCATGAACCGACATTCTGACCGAGTGACTAACTGATGGCCCATACCTGTGCACTAAGGAAGAAGATGCACTGGAGGCAGAGTCCAATAGCATACTGCCAAAGGAATTTGGTAAGTAAGTAATCCATAGCACTCCTTCACTTATTTTCCGCATGGCCTGAAGTAGGTTCCTGTGGTTTAGTTTGTGTTGAATTTCGCTTTTTGCAATGGTTTGAATACATTGATGCTTCCCGTTTGTATGACAAAAGTGCCTGCAAGCTACTTGCTCTAACCGACTACACAAAAGAATGCACGAATTTACAATATTCCAGGGTAATCTTAACAGCCTCTTCCCCCTGACTGCTGAGGTGACTCACAAGTGTTTAGCTTTATGTGAATTTTCCAATTAATACCGTTCATGCCTCCCACAACTGCTTAAAATCCGGGCTGATGCAACTTGACAAACGAGAATGGAAGATGGGAACTAAGGCTGACGCTTTCGCCTAGGCACCGAAATGGAAAGTCGCTGCGGAACAGGACGACTAGAATTCAGCAATGGTGTCTGGTGCTTATTCTGGAAACCCTTTAAGGAATCGGCACAATAATGTTTTGCCCTGTGAGTCTACTTTCGTATATCTTACAACCTGACCCCCTGAATTAGTGATAGCCCTCCTTCTACCAATGGTTGAGAATGATTGCCCAGCCACCAGCACACTTCTGAGGGCACAAAACCCGGTCCACAAGAAAATTCCCAGCTATTTATGCAAAGTCAGATGCAGAGGGTAAAAGAAGTGAGGTTGCTTACCGTGATTTCGCTTCCAATGTATTTACACGCATTGCCTGTCTAGGCTTAAGAAGCCGAAGCGAAGTGGCGAAACGGGATACTGTTTAGCTATTAAAGCAAAAGGCCTTCGTTTTGAGAGGCTTTTACCCCAATTTCTAGTTGATTAAAACCGCTTAAAGCTGACAGATAAGCATGCGCTGGCCGACCTCTGTTCATCTGGTGACAGTGACCCCAAGATCTCACCCATTGCCCTCAATGCAGTGTTTGACCATGTCAGTGTTGGTATCATGCCCTGTCCCAACTTCTACATGGCAACACAGGTCCCCACACGTCGTTCGTTTGGGGCTATTTTAACAGGCCATTTAGGATTCTAATGTGCGAGTTATCGTTATGCTGACGAATCCTACATCTATTTGTTTTCCTGACTTATAGTCCCTCATAGTCTCTTTTACTTTGCCACGATTCTGCGCCTATTGCATAGACTCTGCGAATGGGAAGAGGCAAAATATCGGCTCTACTGAGCAGGCATGTGGAACAGTAAGGGAGTGACATTGAAGGTGATGGTCCAAACAGGGATTCATGCTCCACCGCTTACGGCAAAGCTGAAGTCACACTACAGAGAACCAAGACCGGTCTCTGATACGTCTGTCGTGCCCTTGTTGCACACGGTAAGGCGGATATCAAGGAGGGAGTGTATGACTAGCTCATTAACATCGCTTGGCTATTTCTGCCTCTAGCGGCCTTTACGCTGAGCAGAGCTTGCATTGGACCTTCTAACAAATGAACCGTCCTCCCACATAATAACTTGTGTGCACAACATCATCAGCATTCAATAGAGCCTAACCAACAGCATAAACGTCTAACTTCGATGCACCGAAGGCTGTTGAAGTTTGCGTGTCCGAGCAAATTACTTAACTCGTGATAGGGAGTTGAGGTGAATTAGGTGCACACGGAAAGGACGACTTCCACATTTTCTTGGCAAAATCATGGAAAACTCCCAAGACTATGAATAAGTGATTCACTGGCTCTGCCCTCATTCACTGCAGACATCTGCTCCTCTGCTACCCTCTCAAACCTTTCCCACGCATCATCAATACGAAAGCTGGACTGCTTCATGCCACCAAAACACACTGTTTACAATGATTCAGCATTGGATCTGAAAGAACAGGTTCATTCATTGCAATTGTCATGACCGTAGGGTACACCCCGTGTGCAGTGCGGATGGAGAATAGGAAGAGCCTGGGTAATGCAAAAGCAGAAGTAGATGGCATGTCCTATCAGGAATTCGCCGATGGGAATCCATTAGGTTCAGGAGAAGCTATTTGGCTGCACGACCGCGACAATCTCGGTAAGGGCATCTTAATAGTGGACACCGTTCAAATTGTCCTTTGGCAATGANGTTGACAGAATGGAAGACGTTTGCCTACCTCAGTCCTGAATACCTTTAGTCAATCTGCGTCCGTCACGATGCAGAGTTTGTCATTAGTTGCGAGAGGCTATTTCCAGCAGCAAACATTTACGTGGTTAGTGGACGGCCATGCAGCCACATTAGCATGACTACCCATTCTGTTCCAATGGCATGCAGTTTCGTGAGGTCGGCACCACAATTATCGACAAAATGGTTTTGGCCACTTGGAGTGCTAAACCATCCGCAATGTCTAGCAATTGCCTGCGTATTTGATGTTTGGAAGAGCGGGCTGGTTCATCGTTTTGTTATGCTCCGCCCTTTTAGATGTAATATATCTTTGGTTGTAACTTCCTGAGTTAATGCATTAAAGGTCTAGTGGGTAAAACCGCTAAACTTGTGACATTTCAAGCAATAACTTTGCTCTACTTTGGCAGGGCTTGCTTACGACAGATTTTGAGGTGACACCAACACAGGGGTTAATCACGGTGAGAAAGCGATACATATTACGCACACGACCTGAACCCCTTGCTTTAAATTGTTTAGAATGTGTGAATGTTTTTTAGAGGTATTACTTGGTAAATTGAGATAAATGCATTCGCGCAGGTTGCGGAGGCATTTTTAAAAAGAGAGTGGGTCAAGGTGCTAAGAAAGTGTGTGTGTAGTCGACGGAGAAAAGAGCTAGGGAGACCGATGTCCCTCTTCGGCAGCCATGTCATTAAAGGAAGGAGCAATGATGGAGCCTTTTAGTGTTCTTCTCATTTAGAAGCCTCCCATTTAAATGTGAAGCAATGCGCAAATGCTAAAATGGGCCAATTGGAAGTGACAAGTCGGTAAATGAGATGTTAGATGAAATGTCTTTTGGAATAGCTATTTCCAAGCCATGAAACTGTTTTAATCTCATCCTTTGTAAGCAGAATTTTTTCAAGTATCTCCCATCTACTCGTGGTACGCACTCAGAGCCCCACCTGTGTATTTCAGTTTCGCAGCCTAAAAACGGCCAAGCCAGCAGTCTCTCAGTACTTGCGAACGTCCTTTCAAGCACTTTCCATGTCAAACAAAATAAATTCTTCTGATTTTTACTCATTTTCTTGCGTTTACTCCAATTTTGTGCGTGTATTTACATTCCCAGAATGTTGTCCGAGGTTTAGTAAAGGGTGGAATTCCATAGTTTGTGGCTTGTTGTCTGTGTACCACTTATGGCAACCCGTGTTGACAAATTTAGAGGTAGATGACAACTGGAGCCACCATTTTCGTATTTTGTGTCTTCGTGAGTCCCACCCCAATTGCCTTCATGAAGTACTCTATCGTAAGTGAAATATATTAATCGTCTCGATTAGTGGGTGGGGAAGGACTCATTATGTCAATACCAGAGCTTTCTCCTGAGATCTCTGTGGGAAGGGGTTGGCGTTGCACCATCACTGCTGCAAATGTCGCGAGTTTGACAGAAATCACGTAGCTTGGGGATGAGTGGGACCACCTATATCACCTCTTTGGAGGTCCTCGTATCTTCAATTCGCCCACGTGGCCTGCTCGTCATGTAGTACTTGGACACCTGCTTGCGTCATTGATACTGGACCACTAGGTGCTTCGGACACCCACCATACCACCCTATGTCGATAATGCTGACAATTTATGCCCATTTTAGCCAACAAGGTCATTGCGTTGACTGTGGATTTGTAAGGGGTTGTAAGGAACAACCGTGTCGGCATTATTACTCTGCCCACTTCTCCCACCATGCTAAGTAGACTTGCATTAGAGTGAGCTATTCACCAAAGCATCATTCATTTCGTCCGCAAGTCGCCTGCATTAATGCGCTTAGTCCCTATTATCTACTGTACTCCACATGGACGCACTGGCTTGGGAATCTGCTAGTGCTGCACACTTCCTCATTATTAGGCAGTGTCTGGAGTGTGGAAACAATTGTGAATTTGGCGAAAAGCTCGCATTAACTGCATGCGCAATCACACGTTTACCCCCTTCCTTGCACCCTTCCCAGAGTTAATCACCCACAGCTCCATCACAAGCGTGAGCACTTAGCGCAGATGGTACAACAATTCTATTTAAAGACAAATAATGCTAGATACGCTTACCCATGCTCAAATTTTCTTGCGCGATTCTCCTCCTTTACCTACTCTCCTGTCAGTCTGTGCAGTGAGATGCGATCTTGGCAGTACCCTTTGCTAAACTCCATTGAGCGTCTGTTAAACTTCAAAATACTGTGTGAAACCGCTTTATGAAACAGTAAGCTCTCAGATGTCAACGTGGCACTGCAGATCGGTAAACTTAAATCATCTAATGGAGTTGTGCTCTCGAACAGCTCTAACAAAGCAACACCATCAAGTAAAATTTACGCGACGTTTGGGGAGTGTGGCAACCAATACGGCACGAACCAGATGTTGAAAGGTGGAAGCTACATTGCAGAGTTTAAATGCCTTTGTTTAAACTTCATAAAGCTCATTTGACAATGTGAAGTATGTCCTCCCTCTGCTTGTATCTGCCACTCCTACACGTCAGCGTCCTGATCTTTAGTCTAGGCTGACAAGCCTGTTAGACCGGTTTAGACAGTGCAGACATGCATAATCGGAGAGTAATGGCAAAGTTTCCTGCTTCTCCGCCACGTTCAGTTTTTTTAGTTTTTTGCAAGAACGTGGACTGCAGTCAGCTTTCTCAAGTAAAGCGGAAGAGGAAAGCCATGCCGGATCCGATGTCTTAATAGTCTCGTCACTAACCACCTCTTTTACCAAACGATTTATTTACTCTAGTAAGGAAGGCAGCATGCACCTAAGTAACACTTGGGTGGACCCAGCTTTGTTGGTGTTGAGCTCATGCATGGATAGTCAGTAGCCAACTACGTCCTTGTCTTTTGTCGTTCGAAGAGATCACCCAAGCTGTACATCGGTATGACTGTGGCCTCAAAGAAGGCGTTGCGAATGTCATCAATGTCTTCCTTCCGTACCAAAATGGCTACATTTGTGCCAAAGTCCTAGTAGATATTTAACGGCGTCTCCTTTATACTACTATCTCCATTGATAACTTCAAACTCTATCTTGTGAGCGGAGAAGGGTATTTTATGTTAAATCAAAGGGTGAATCAAAGGGAGTATAACATCATCAAAGGGTGAATCAAAGGGAGTATAACATCGCCCTTTGTCTTCTTGTACAGATTAAGACCAATTGTACTGTATTTTAAGTGCTAGGATACCGAGAGTAGGACACATGCTGTGGATGGTAGAATTCTTGACGATGCCTATCAAAAAAGCCGAAAATGATGTCCATCTTCGGCCACTTCTACTCCGTAGTGGTCC
>LWMK02000939.1:0-19323 GCA_001693075.2 Taenia saginata
CGCCCTACTGTCAACTTCAACTTTTGCACTGGTATGCTGCAGAGATCATGTTGGATGCTTTCGTGGTGAAGCGCGCGATTCTGCCACGGCCCCAATGGTACCGAAGGAGCTTCGATTTGGTGGGCTTTATCAATGCAGGTAAGTCAGGCAAACCGAAGGAGAAAACACCTAGCAGGATCTTTGAATGGAGAAGAATCGCAGACAAAGTACTTGTGTTGTTTAGAGTCCTTTCTTATGCACGGCAACATCTGTGGCATAGCCTGAGAAGTTTGAGGGTTTAAGCCGAATGCGTATGATTACTGCATTTGGAGGCTTTGGAATGAGTCTCTTAACTCTATCAGCGGTAGCTGCAAACTTGATTTTGCATCTGTTCCCCAGGGCATTGGAGACTTAGCGTCTGCATTGGCGAAGAAGACGGCCTTGAGCGTATGTGATTGCAAAGTGTTTGGCCTTTCTCAATGAGATGGCACATTTTGTGCACGGGAGCCCATACAATAGCATCAAACCAGAGCAAAGGGTTACGCTATTCAGTCTGTACAGGCCTTTAGTCGCCCTGTTGTTTGGCACATGGTTCGCTGTGCCCAGTTATCAGTAACAGCTAAAGAATTTACGTTACGTGTGTGTGACGCTAACAAATGTGTTATTGAATGTATAAAATAAGGAGTTTGTTCTTTCTTGTCTCATTTTCCACAGTTAGGTTTGCATAGCGACCCTGATACGACGGTCAGAGATGTCTGCAAAACTGTTAATCACACTTGAGAGCTGTACCCTGCATCAATCTTTCCACGATAGTTACCATTCGTTTACCTTATTTCTCCGTCTCATATTTTAGCTGGACATCCTCAAGAGGCAGCTGATAACTCGACTTTGGCAGTGGTTGAGGTAGCCGTGGTAAGAAAAACACCTATTCATCAACGCGTTCGCATGCATTGTGCTTTTAAATTCTGACCCGAATTTAAAGAATTGCCAACCTGTTGCACACCGATCGCGATGTGGGGTTGGGGGGAAAAAGCCTAAAAAACACTCCACAGATACCCTAAAGACCGTAAAGCAACAGTCACAGGCTATACCCGTGTTGAAGTCAAATCCAATTTGAAATTCTGGTGTACCCAAAGCGATGTCTTATTTGTTAACAAGATCCCTGCAGAACACGAGGTGGAGCAAGTCCACTATGACAGGCGCCATTCTCACCACTTCTGCTTGAGATTGTAGTTAGAGCAATCCGTTGCAACGTAACGCATGGCTGTGTTAGGAACTAGTATTAATCGAAAGTTAAGCACTAACTGGCATCAACAGGTGCGATTTTGGCTTCAGTGGAGGTACTGAATATCGAGAAGTACCACATAATACTGCAGACCGCTGCTGATCTTTGCATCCGTTGACTTCAACATGCAGTAGTGGTCCAGTATCACGAAAACCCTTTTCTTCGCAGACAATTTGAGGATACAAATGCATTACACTTAATTGATGAGTCTCCAATATTGTTTACTTATTTAAAAGACATCTACGGTATTCCTTGAGGTTTTCTAAACTGCACTTTTGCTCTTGGTAGTGTGTTTCAAATCGACCACTGGTGCGTTTTGTCCTTGTGAGGACGCACGTGTTAACTATTGGCTTGAATTATGGGCGACATAGTAGAGATGAGCATTAGTCGTGACCTCAGCGAATGGGCGAGTGTTGGGCCTGCTTAAATGCATCAGTAGCACAGGAGTAGCTTGTGCAGAGTTACCTGCCTTCAAAAGGATTGGATAATCCATGACAGCAAAAAATGCCACACGGTGGTAGTGACCACACAAATGTGTTCCTTCATCATTTAATTGCACAATGCTCGTTTTTTAATGACAGTGGTTTGGATTTTGGAACCGTCGATCAGGTCAAGCAGTTGAGAGCCAGCAGAATTGACGAGTAAGCATGAACAGTGGGTAATTTGTTTGTCAGGACAACTAAAAGCTCATCTCTACTCTAAACAACAATAGGGTAGCAATACAAAACGCCACAGTATTGTGACCCCTGAGTGGAGAGTGTGTGTTGCCTTAACCGAATGCTGGGCAAATTTAATGTTACTCACAATGAAGTAGATGCTGGTGGATTAAAGATGGTAGCGGCTTTCACACGACCTTTCCTTACTTGTACCAACTCGTGTATGCTGACTGTAATTCCTATTTTACTTATATCAAGTTTCGTTAATTTCTTTTCCATTAAGTCACCATTTATTTAGGCTTTCCAACTCTGAAGCCATCTAAGTAAATCATTGTTATATCAATTAAAACTTTTGTGCAGATTATTTAAGTTTAGCAACCACCCAAAGCGGTGTTGCTCTCTACACGCCATTGGAACAGATCAAATCTAGTCTTCCGGACAGCGGTTTAGGGAGGTAAAGCTCAGCAGCGGCCTGCGCTATTAAGTGGCACTTCTCGATATTCAGTGTCGCCACTGAAGCCCAAATCGCACCTCTTGATGCCAGTTAGTGCTTGACTTTCGATTTATTGTATTTCCTAACATATTCAAACATTACGCTGCAACGGATTGCTCTGACTAGAGTCTCTGGCAGAAGCGGTGAAAATGGCGTCTGTCATAGGGGACTCGCGCCAACTCGTGTTCTGCAGCGCTCTTATTAACCATTCATGTTGCTCCACTCGTGAAGCACCTGGAGAAGGTCGTCACGATTTTGTTCATGCTACTTATATAACTGTGACTATGATGTAACCACACAATATTTCCTCCGCTTCTCTGCTTGCCGGATAGGACCCAGCCACATGCAGAGCTTGACACCGACGCAGTGAAAACGGAGGGGAGAGAAGGAATGGATGTGACTCCTCTTCCTGCAGTGCCATCTCGTGACGCACTCTGCTTTCACATCAGCGTTCTTACGACTCGCACCGGATATGCGAAATGACTAGCTCATCTTTCCTTAAGTGTAGCTCATTCCTCTAAAAAGAGGAAACTACAGGTTAAGTGCACTTGCCAAGGGGAGCAGTGGCATGAAACAGCCATCTGCTCACTTGTTCGCCAACTCGATTTTATGAGTAATCCATCATCAACCTCCACTTCCTAAACTGGTCTGCTCGCTTCAACCGTTTCTCAATGCCGCATTCGACTAGAAGCCAGCTTCTGCAGGTTCAGCTTATCTCAAGCCACTTCCGTCAATTTCAAAGATTCTCCGCGATACAAGAAATAAAAAGGTTGGGGATCAGTCCCTCTAGAGTGAAGAACGCGAGGGGAGGACTGATGAGTACAAGCAGTTGTATGCATTCTGCTAGTCATCACAAGTTGTCGCGATTCATCAACTCGTGCCGCATCAAAACTTACACGAATTTGATGGCTCCAAAACTCATTAATTTGCTTCGCCAGTTGGTCGCCTTGCTTCGATCGCCCTGCTGTCATGGCATGTCATCCAGGTGCAAATCACCTCAGTCCCTCTGCAGACTAAGCCTCCGTCTCCTTCATTCTTTCAAATGCTTCGTGTGTGGATATCAGCTTGATTGTTTTACTCAATTAAGCACTGAGAAGGGTTGCCCTGGTAACCAACCAACCAACCAACCATCCAGCCAACCAATCATTAATTGAATAGGCGGAGAGACGTGGAGAATCACCAGACAATTTATTTACTTAATCCCATTCGACAAAGAGGGTAGTGCTGTGCACTCATTCCCCTTCCTCCGACTGCTTCACATATTCTGCAATGGCTTTTCGAATACGTGGCCTGAATAAAATGGGAGGAATGAGGCAAGTTGAAGAGGGAAGTAGCCAAATGCAAATCTACCTTCTTTGATAATCCCCTTCAACTTGACATAGTGCGCAGCAAATTTTAGACCCAGTGGATCCTTATCATAGAAATACTCCCATTCCCCTAGCCCATCCTTCTGCGTGGCTTTGATAACACGAATTAAGTCTTTCTATCGGGAGCGACGTTCAGACTCGCGTGTTGGAAAGATGGAGGTGGAAATGATGAAGCTGTGCGACTTGCCTCTCTAGACAACAAAGGAAGGGGGGAGTTGGAGCAATGACAGGTACAATTACTCAGCAGACACGGTGACGACAGCCAGAAGGGCGACGAGAGCGACAATGACAACTCGCATTTCGTTGATCTGAAAGTGGACGCAATTCGGTCACGGTGGCAAGCGGTGCTGCATTCATGCCCGAAACCTTAAGATGCATTGCTTGCAGGCGCCAAAGTAAATACCGGCACCTTAAACTGAGTCAGTCCTGACACAGTTGATGTGGACTTATGAACAGGCGACCTAAAATAAACTCGCCTACTGTTAAAGCTGGGCTCGACTTCAAGCATTCTCTTCGCACTCTGTTAACATTTAAGAGACCGATGGATGAAGGCTTGATGCTGTTCTCCTAAAGTCGCAACGCAAAATTTGCTCACCTTTGAAGTATAACAAAACGGAGACAAACAAGCAACCCTTTGATCACAAACACAAAGCGCTTGCGACTAATGTGTTGATGGTGAATGTTTGTGCAGTCGGGTCCAATTTGGGGTGGCATGAAAGGGTTCGCGCAGCCAGTTCCTGATATTCATGGTCCTCCTTGATTTACCTGCATTGTTCGCTCCAAGTTAACTCCTCCTAACGTTTACCTGCATTGTTCGCTCCAAGTTAACTCCTCCTAACGACGGGATGGCCTTCCAGACCAACAGTAATGATGCATCTCGTAGGCTTTGATGGTGCTATGCAATAGTGGTCTGCGCCCTATTCAAACGATCCAAAGGCCTTCATTCGAGTGGTGCCTTAGCCAAACGCATCGTCCGTATGTGTAGATGACTTGGGCCTTGGTATCTCCACATCTATCTGGCCATGTCAGTTCCAGGGGACACAGGAGTTGGGGTGAAACAATATCCTCCTCCCATTTGTCTTGAAGTATGGCACCAGATCTTAGAGTTGGATTCTAATCTGATGTGAGGTGATGAGCTGCCTAGTGAGGATAAAGCGCTATGTGTCTCAGAAATCTTTGCATAGTGAGGGGTGATTATTAATGTGTTCATTTGCCTAGGAAATGCCAATATCTCATGCACAGGTCAACGAGTCAGTCGGGTGGTCTAGGTTCCACGGATTCTCAACGCAGTGTAGACACACAGGAAGGCATAGCGCCTCATCATTAGGAGCAGATTACTCCTCATTTTCGATGCAGTGCCCCTACCGTTAATCGTTTCATCACCAAACTCCAGTTCATACAGCCATACGCCACATCTGGTGGGTAAGCGCCACGTATTTACAATGCAACACACTCTTGCCAAACGCCTCTCACGTCCAATTCCAGCTAGAACATGGCCTCCATGGCTTTGTGATTGGTTTCAGCTAGTCTTATGCTATAGACATGCCCAAATCACGTCCACCATCGTTGAACTTCGCTGACAAACGCCTCCTTTTCAAAGCTAACGTTTGATAACGCTTGTTGACGTAGAGGCGAACAAAGTGAAGGCATTTACGGCTTACCCTTCGCCCTTCACGCATTTAGGTGGAACGTGTCTACCCAAGCGCCACCACCTCTTCTCCAGTCCCTGCACACACCAATAATTTGTCTCGTGACCTACGTATAGCAACAGATGATTCCTCATGAACTAGGTTAGACTAGTCTTCCTCTTCATGTCTCTTATCTGGCACTGTGCATTTCACTGCCAAACGCGTGTTCATACAAACGCCAACCCTGTTCGGCCGATAAAGTAACACACTGACAATGCTAAACTCGACTAGAAACCAGCCTCCATAGCTTTGAGACCAATTTCTGCTTATCGCGTACGACAGACATGCCTGAGTCTCAACGATCAACTCCGACCGTCCACAGCGACCTGAGGGCTCACAAGAGGTGCAGCAGAACTCGCATGATTTGTTCAGGTCATCCGATGAGCTCTAATAACTTAACCGCTTCCTTGTACATCTTGATTCGGTTAAGATCCATTTAGCATGTCGCGTTTATGTTAACTCTTTGCTCGCCGTCAACAGGAAGTTGCCTCACTCTGGCACTTGAGGAAGTTCCAAGAGCCACAAGCACGATTGACACAATTAGAAGAATGAAGAACTGTTTATAGCAGGCAAGCACTTTGAAGTGGAGGGACCAGACCCTCATAGAGTAAAAGGAAAAATACCATCTACTTCCCTTTCATGTGCCGAGATGGCGCTAGCTGCAATGACGTTGACAAGTAATTGACCAATTACGGGGATCCATGGAGGAAACTTGGGCTGAAAAAGCATACGATAAACATAAGCCAGTGCTGGTCATATAAGAGACGGTCTCGACTACACTTGTAACTGAACAACCTGTAGAATGCGCGCCTGCATTGTGCTTCTCACTCTCACTGTTTGCGTAGTGGCGGTATCGGCTTGGTGGGTGCCCATTTTGCGTGTCTCCGTAGCCTCATGCAAAACCTACTACATATATCAATTAAGACGCTTTTTTGTTTTTAGTAAAATTGAAATGGAGGATGATGGAAAGGGAAATAAGAATGAGATAGAATTTGTCCACGGATTCTTCTGCGAAGACCCAATTGGAAAAATAATTGCTCAACTCGCCAAGGATTGGAATGAAACAGCTCCGGAAAGTAGGTTTCAGTATATTCTGTCAGAAGAAAATTTTCTTTTATTTTTCACCTAGACAAAGGCAAAATTTGGGCGTCACTAGTTGAGTACTGCAAAGATCTCCAGAAGAAAGCTGCTTAACTTGTCTGCTTTCATGCGCTCTTCTCTTCACAAATAAATGCTTATTCATAGGAAAGCTGTCTTGTGCCAGACCAACGAGGGTCATGGACTGCGAGAGCCATAGCCTAAGGTTTTGGGGTGAAGTGAGATAGGAATTGAGCATTTGAGGCATTGCCAATTTCAGTTAGAAGCCTCATTTGTTCTGGAATAGACATGTGATGGAAAGCGAAACTAAGTGAAGCACGGCCTCTTAAGTCGTTTCAACAGCTGCCAGCGCCTTCACCAGTGGGTGGACGGGTTTGTCATCTATGCGAGGTACGGTCAGAGGGTTAGTGGGGGTGGTGGAAGAGCCAACACGTGTGTGACAAGCAGTTCCCCTTCCCGTTCGTGAGGCTTACTCAGCGCCCACCTCGCTTACTTCTCCCTTGACGACCACAATGCAGTTTAGGTCACCATGCCCCCTCCAAGTTGGAGGCACTGATGACATTTGGTGCCATATCACCGATAAGTTTTAACTCTTCCACTTACCAGTCTTTGAGGTCAGGCGATCCTACAGACTCGGTGTAGTCCCATGGTGGTCCATGCTCTGCACTATTCGCTGTTCAGTGTAGCATCCACCTAGAAGGCCAACCAATCTCGCCTTCCTTCTCCAGTGCTCAAGATGTGAGTCCCTGAGACCTTAATAGCCTAAATATAATACTATTCAGGTAGATTTTATCATGCCTAAGAAGCACCACTTCTTGAGGTCTCATTGTGTAACACCAGTCGGTGCAAACAAGAGTGACTTCCGAGTCACCCCCAAGAGAGCTATAGATCTGCAAGTCAGCGAATTAGCTTCAGCCGTGATGACCAAAATGTGTAAGGGACCAGTAGCACTAGCGCAACACAAGTGGAGCTAAATTGGGCTTCCCAAGCTACATGAGCCCTAAATCGGTAAGCATGAGTCATGAGTGTGGCGTCCTGAGACTTTCTTGAAGGGTAGGATATGTCTTCAGAAACCAGTATGCGGCAGTCAGAACAAAGAAAGTATAACATAGCCCCACTCTTCTCTCGAGCGTCTTTCTCGGCGCTTCTTTCAGTACACCTTCCGCATCAGCCATCACAACGTAATCAGTACTGGGGAGGCACCCACCAGCTAACCGTGCCTGTCATCGAAATTCGAGGGCAACAGAGGAGATGCGTGACACCTCTTGGCAGTTCGGATGCTGCTCTTGGTAGACCTCCTGCATCAACCAGTACTTACGAATCAAACATCCTAGTCGCCAAATTTTCGTGAGCTCTCTAGACACTTCCAACTAATCTAGAGTTTCGTCATGTGGTAAGAACACTGGCCCAAAGGCAACATCATTTAATAAATATTGAGCCTTTTCTTCCCTAACTCCTCTTCACTTCCTTGACAACATCAACACTGACAGCACCGTAACGAACTTTTCCACATGTTTCACGGGCAGTTTGCAAAGGTAGGGACATCGGTACCAAGTATTCTGTTATAAATTATTTAAATGGTATACTTCATAGAGCGTTGTGAGATTAGGCCTGAAAGGCTTCGCACACTTTAAAATTCTCGTAGCAGCATAATTATTTACCGATCGTTTGTTGATTGAAAACACAGGTTTCGGCTTTTGAAAGGATGAGTGGCCCTTCAAAGAGAAGGTCAAAGGAAGACCCAAGCATCGGCGGCGGTTATGTGTGCCGCTAAGTAAACAAACAACCTAAGGAACAATGAGGATAACTAAGTTTGTCATTTAGTTGCAGGAGTCATCATATTCAATGAGGAGGTGCATACTAGCATCGCATGGAGGCATCCTGCGGAAAATGGAGGAAAAATACTTTGTGTTCAATCCTACCCCATCGACGTGTCAAAGTGCTTGAAGTTGCACAACGAAGGACTGACTCAACTTGGTTTGTCACGTAAAAGCCTCAAATAAACAACAGGCAACGAATTCACTTTGATACGCTCACCATCAATCCTACTGTGTGTGCCACGAACTCAAACCCTCCCTGACCCCTTACACTCTCTCTCTCTCCCTCCTTAAATAACAACACTTGAATTCATAAAAGGTGTCTGTTAATATTATACCTCTAGACTGCAGACTAGCTGCTATTCTGTAGTGCTGAATGGAAATCTGCTGTGAGTAGGAACCTCGGATTTATTTGGTGCTGGTAACCACTTGACGCCCTCTGCTGATTGGCTAGCACTCGTCCAATCATCTGACGAGTTGTGAAACCTCGACACCCTTCTCAGCTTCCAACTTAAACCAGCGCTAAAAATAGAAGAGGCTGAGTAAGGCTTTGATCGTTTGTTCAATTCTTCATTTTAGTCAAGTGAATACAAAGGCTACACCATTTCACCTTGCTTTAGCAGCATTGCCTCCGAGCTATGCCATTAGCCTCCCAGATCTTTTGTGCATCATGATTACATTCTATTCCTTAGCCTTCTGGCTTCTATGGACGTCGGAAAGATCTGGGCTACCTACAATGTTTCACGAATATGCAAATCTGTAAAACCACCTATGTTAATCTTCTTTTCACTGACCAAGTGATCTTCTGATGCACACAAGGTATTGCCATACCTTCCCGAGGAAGTATTTCACCCATAGTGTCAGGGTTTGTCGAGTACTTGTACTTCACTTCGTGACAAGAAAGGAGAGCCAATGTGTGCACGTGTGAGAAGTGAATAACTGATTAATGAAGCGTAAGTGCGGGCAAGCTGAGGAGACTGTGGAACGTAATTTATTTGGTTACTCTTACGGGTTACCCGCTAAGTAGATAAGTGATTGTGATGGACCTCACTTTGAGATGTACACACACATCCATCCTTACATCCGATTAAATATCATGAATAACTACCTAAGGTCATGTTGCCTGGATCGCGCAAAACACCATGGATTCTTTCTCATTAATGAAAATATAGCTTCACCAGGGACCCACATTCTGGGATAGTTTACCTGGAAGGGTCAACATCAAATAAATATGTAACTTGATGAAACAAACTTCGTTCACTGCCTCCTAAATGTATGAAGAATATCTAAAATCAAAACACAACAAGATGAACCAGTGGGCATTAAGATGGATGCAATACCTTTAATAAAACAAATTTGGGCATTTGTAGCGTAGAACTCGCGTCTCCTTTCCCATCTGCTTTATTGACCCATGCGATGGCCTGCATTGAGGCAGCATGGATGATTGTCGAAGGTGGCGCAGAGAGGGAGAGTTGCCCATTGTGTGTGCTATGTGCCTGAGCATGTCATGGGGTTGAACCAGTAGACTATTATTTGTGGTACGGTCCCATCATGACTAAGAATGTTATCACCACCATAAGTTAAAACATTAAAATGCACACCTTTCTCTTTCAGAAGCCGTAGCAGGACACCGTCCTGGACTCACTACAGCCTCATTAAGTTGCCTCGAAATTAATCCCTACGAGAATACGCTCCCTCAATTTTAGTCACCATTACAGCCATTTCCATTGCACAAAAATATTTTTGCCTTCCTTGTACTCCTGTTAATCCAATTTTTGCAAATCAACTTTGGCTTCAAAGGGTCGGAGAAGCCTGCATGGTGATAGATCAGTACTCTCGTAGACATAGCCATCATTCGAAAATCGCCGGATAATTTTTTAGCGTCAGGCAGCCGTCCACCTTTCACCTGCTACTTAGGGGCAGCTAACTTCAACTAACAATTCTTGTGCTTATACAAGCATTTAGGAGCGGAGAGATTAGAACAGAAGGGAGGATCCATGGTACATGCCTTGAACAGCGACTCTGAACGCGTAAGCATCAACAACGGCGACCGACAGCTGAACGCGTAAATAAGACGGTGACGAGCCCTTCACCAACCAGCCGCACTAACCGAAGTGACAACAAAGATGAAGACGTCCATCTTCCTTGCCCTTGCCATCCTTGTCATTACCGTTGTTGCTGCCCCTGCCGGGTCAGTACTCTCCACTCCCATTGCATAAACCAATTGGAAGCTAAATTGACCTCGTATAGTTCTCCAATCTCTCCTTATTTTCCATTAGTGATAAGGTACGTGTGAGCCCAACATCCTGCGCCTTTTGTTAAAGGCTACACTGCTGCCTTGAGTTCAGGTGCAAGCTTTATGTGGTTTAGTTGCTAAATGCTGTTTCGTCTCCTGTAGGGGCAAGAGGATTTGAAGAAGAGAATGATGGAGCAATTAGGAGAGGTGCGTCGCTTCTTCAGTGTCTGTTAGTTACCAACCAATTGCAAGAGATGGTCGCTATCGCCAAGGCTATTAGACAGCGTATACGTGAAAGGCCTTGAAAAGGAGTAGATTTGTCCTTTACCAACAAGGCAAATAGAATTAATAAAAGGAATAATTTCACTGCATCCTTAGACTCCTTGAATGATCGAGAGCAACTGAGGAGATGCGTGACCCATCTCGGCAGTTCGAATGAGCTTGGATTTTCAACGGCTTGGAAACAAAATTTGGAGTAAGAAGTTCTGCCGAGCACTAGCGTGTCCAGAGGTAGATGTGAGAACACCTGTCTACCTAAGCAAATACATTGGGGAAATATCGGCACCGAAGCGTTTCCAGGTGGTTCATGGCTGGCGTCGATTCAGCTGTTAATAGCCTTCTTGCAGACCACGAAATGGAGAGATAACGAAGGCGGACAGCATCGTCATCCCTTCTGTTGTGGGATGTTAGAGATTTATCCCATCCATAGCACATGCACTTCCTTCGCACCACCACATTTTTCCATCAGCGGTATAGATCGAGATTAAAGTCCGTTAGAGTTGGGTCCACTTTCCACTGCCACCAAAGTAGCATCTGAGACGTCCTTGAAGGCAAAAGAAGGTGCAATGCTAAGGTAGAATGTGTATATTCAGCAAAGAGAGAGGGATCGGAGCTACTGGCATAGTCCCTGAGGCCAGCCCACCCGGCTAGGCAATATGGCCACCGCAGTCTCGAACCAAAATCGGCAGTCAGAACATCCAAAGCATTACAATGATCTTTAAAAGGTGTAGAGGCGACTGGTGGTAGAAATGCAAGTACTTATCTTTCCAGTGATGTATACTGATCAAAAGGGATGGAATGGGCATGCTCCAACTCACCCCAAATCACTCGGTTCTGCATTACGAAAATGACTTATGTGAGTGTAAGTGGGGATCGCTGGACCACCACTCCAACATGAAAGCTAGCCTCTGCAGCGCGATGTGGAATTAGTAGGGAAAAGCCTGCAAAACGCTTCATAAATGCCCTGGGGATCGCAAAACAACAATCAAAAGCTGTACCCATGTTGGAGTCCAGTCTTGTGAGAAATGCTTAAGTATTCAAAGCAAAATCTTTAACTAGATGAGGGGTTTCTATCCTGCGTCAGTATAGTAGTAAATTGACTCGCGTTGCAAGGCAGCATAATGTCGCCTTGGGGAGTGACTCACCTGGACACCATCGTGAGAGGCAATTGAAGAACGTAATTGCATTGGGTTTGCCCAAAGTTGTCCCACTTCGTCTCAGTTCGGCTTCTAGTAGAATCGCTAGTGGCAGTCAGCTTACGTAGATTAATGGGGAGGCCTTTGCAATAAATTGTCAAGCCCTCTCAACAAAAGTAGTAGCCGTATTCTCCCACCCAGCTGCATTCAGCAAGGGAATAAGATAGATGAAACTCATTAACAGGGCCTTTATTTCCCACGTCCACCCATCTCTCCCTCTCTCGTGATTTCATTAATTTTTATATTCACTTTTATCTACCTTGCTTACTGCCTTCTTCCAACGAAGTTAGGAAGCTGTTTCACCAAACAATTGTCGCATTTAATCTCTCCGTCTCCCTCCACCTCCTCCTGTGCATGAATGCAATAACTACACTTCCGAATGACGCGGAGGAAGTTAGCGTAGAGAAGAGGAGGCAGAGGGAAGCAAAGGGTCGTTCGAGGAAGAGAACACGGGGGGAGGAGTGGAAGGAGAAGCGGGATGAGGAGAAGGGGAGAATGGAGGAGGAGGTGAAGAATGCGAAGGCGCGCCAAGCGATCAGCGGCACCCACGTTGACGGCCAACCAACGACGACTACTAGCCAATTTGCTCGGCGGACGTGCGTGGCGCCGACCTCAACCAAGTCACCAGCACCGATTCAGCGACTCCATGGGGTTTTGATGGAGAAGGCAACGTTCGCCACACCCACCACCTCGCTGCAAGCCAAGTGGGTAAAATGGCTCTTCTGGTTGAGGCAGCGCCTTTACTAAGGAGAAGGTATGAGGGAGATTTGAGTTGCTGCTGATGCACCTGCTAGCACAGCCAGCGTTTAGCGGAGGATGAGGAGGAGGAAGAGAAGCTAGGCGATAATGTCGCATGCTTTTACCAGGTGCTAATGACTTTGCCCACTTCATGTCGAGGAAACACCTCCATCCACCGGCCCATCGGTACGTCCCTCCATCAATCCTCCATTACTTTCTCTCCTTTTATTCATTCAGCGCTCGGTTGAGGAGACAAGGTGCCTACAACACGTCATGGCAGCTGACCGCCGGAGTCGACAACACTGCCTCTGTCACCGCCACCACCGTCCTTCGCCGCAGCTCTCGACTCTTAGTTCTTCACTTCATTTTCCGTTCTGCCACACTCCATTCGTCCCCTTCCTTCCACCCTCAAATCCCCCACTTCCGTCCTCCCTCCCTCTTCAAGTAGCTGTTTGCCTTCCACCTCCTCCTCTTTTCGCATTCGCCTCCCATCCCTCTCACTTGCATTGATCTGGATTTTCGGCTATTGCATAGACGACTGCTTCTGCGTCGGCTCCCTGCATTCCTTCTTTCGCCGAGCTTCTACGCCTCACGATGATTTCGAGCATTCGTTGCAACCTCATCAACTTCACATCAGGTGTGACTGGCGAGTTACATACCGCCCCTCCGTCCCTCCATCCATCCACCTCACCACTCATCCCCTCCCCACTTCCTCTTTCACATGAACATCCCTCTGAAATGCTTTGCGGTAGACGCATCTGCTTCTTTGGCAGCCCACACGTCACTTAGTGTTAAAATGCATCTCCTTTGTTACTTGGATCGCCTTGTCACTTAGTCGACCGAGTGATGGTACAGATTCGTGGTGAGGAGTTATGATCGACGCACTTATTAAAGCGTAGTGGGCAGATTCGTCCAAGTATTTATTTGATCAGTCATCCTTATCCTCACCATTGCCAAACCAATACATCCACTTCTCCATTGGTTTCAGTTCCATCAAGAGGTCAGACAGGAGTTGACAGTGACTGGCCTGTGGAATGGGGTTGTGTCGAAGGAGAATGTCGTAGATCCGAGTGAGATTGCATGCTTGTGGATAGGCGAAGAAGACGTCGGGATTGTGTGATCGTCAACAGAGGATATCGGGGATATTGACTAGGTCCATGTGGGTGGGAGGAGTAGAGGTGGCTGTATCCCTTACAAGGAGCTTTCCACGCCCTGTGGAGAGATTCGCCACCGTGCGATCGGAAGTGACAGTAGCATTGAGTTGCAACTCAGACGGTGGACGTGCGTTGGCCAGCGTCATGGGCCACACGGTTTGTGGCGTTTGTGTTGGCGTTGGCGATGGCGATGGCATTGGCATGAGATCAGACTGGGTGCGAATAAGCCAAGCTATGCGCCGCATTCTCGGATGTGGGGACGAGATGTGGAGGAGCACGTCCGCAGTGAGTGGGGCAGAGAGAATGTATTTGCTATTCGAAGTGTAAAATGCTAGGGGAAATGTGGAGGCCTTTCGACTGAGCTTGCAAAATGCATAATGAGGTGGCAGCGATGCTCCCTTTCAGATGAAGAAATGCAAAGTGTGCATTCTGAGAGAAGCACTGCCAAGATCGCGCTGTCAGATGAGCACATCCATAGAATACGCTTCGTGAACTTAGGATGGCACCTCGAGTTACGCTGCTGTTGTTGAGTGCAGCTGAGGCGAGGCGAGGCGAGGCGAGGCGAGGCGATCAGTCTAACGACGTGACCAATTAAGTAGTGTCTGTCCTCTACGCAGATCAAAAAACAAACGGAGTGTAACTCTCACAACTCCATTCGGACGGTACAAGGCGGATGCAAGCAATGTCATGATGAAGTTCACGTTGTTGGCCGTGTGGGACCAGAGTCTACGTGGCATTTGCGGTGCATTCTCTCTTCTTCTGCCGAACGGTTTTACAATGTTATTTCATCGACACTTGCAATAACATAAAAATTGCGTTTGATTTGAGGAGACTGAAATAAAGGAGAAGAAAAACTACTGTAAAACAAGGAGTTGGACGAAGTGATTCTGCAACGGAGGCCAACGTCTTCAGTAGGAACAAGCATTATGTCCTTCAATGAATTTTTTCAAGAAGGTGAATTAGAGAATACTTGGGCTTGGATCCGCCACCTCGTTTAACTCCCTTGTATTTTTGTACACTTTAGTGCATTTAACCTAATTTTGGTTGGTTTTGTTGTTTTATAATTCACTCGCTCATTCATCAATGCGGTTAGGATCAAGAGCTTGATGAATGGATGGCGGGATGGATGATGGATGTATGGGCAGGTAAATACATGCAGGCTTTCAATTGCGATAGCGGATCCGGAGACGTTGTGCAGAATAGGTCGCTTTTATTGACACGTGCATGTCACGGCGCATGTTTAAGGGAGGCCTAATGGTCTGCCCACTCAGGACCAACATGTCACCGCAAATTCATGGCGCAACAATCGTGTAGAGAGGAGGCGAAGAGAGCAGCCTAGTGACAGAAGTGCAGCCCTTTCGCTTTCTTTAACACCAACTAGGGTTTTATAACAGTTCAGCGAAGTCGTCACCATGATACCATCACCCCGATTAACAAGTACGTTCTGCGTCACACATACGTGGCGCACATGCATTTTGAAGTTTGTGTCAACTGTCTGCAATAGTTGACCTCGTATTAGACCACAAAACTGACTGTGTTTAGGGTCAAGATGGTGCTGTTATTTTCAGGTTTAGTGTGAAAGCTTGGTTTAGCATGGATGAAATTAGCTGTCTGCATGGAACACACATGAAGGTGGGCCGTGGAGGCTGATTTGATACTAGTTCTTCTTCCCTGGCCTAATCTACTAGACCTCATGAAGGCTTTCTTTGATACTGGAGAGGATGGTGTGAGTCACTTGATTTGCTTTATCTGGAAGCAGAGGAGCCCTTATGGGCAGTACGATATTGGTGCTGCATATCTGCAGGTTGAAAATGGATTCCATATCCAGTCGGTGCTGCATTTGTGCTGCTAGTGCATTCATGCAAGGAATATATAGTAGGATATTATACACACATAAATCCTACCTATAATTGCACCACGAAAGTACTTGTGTCATGTGACAGTACCCTAAACATCGATAACTTCTACGCACAGTCGCAAGCATCCCTGCGGATCCTGTCTGGCCATGAGGCTTTGCAGTGAGACCTGAGAATACACTGATGTGTACACAACAATTGGGTGCAGCAGTAAGTAGTAAGTAAGTAACTTAACCGCTTCCATCTACAACTTGACTCGTTTAAATGCCACTTAGCATACTGCGTTTATGTCAACTCGTTGCTCGCCGTCAACAGGAAGTGGCCTCACTGGGGGACTTGAGGAAGTTCCAAGAACCACAAGCACGAATGTCACAATTTGAGAAATGACCAACTGTTTATAGCAGGCAAGCACTTTGAAGTGGAGGGACTGGACGCACATGGAGAAAGCGGAACAGCACTATCTACTTCCCTTTCATGCACCGAAATGGCGCTAGTGCAATGACGTTGACAAGTAATTGACCAATTACGGGGCATCCATGGAGGACACTTTGGCCGAAAAGCATGCGATAAACATAAGTCAGTGTTGGTCGTATAAAAGACGGTCTCGACAACACTTGTAACTGAACAACCTGTAGAATGCGTGCCTTCATTGCGCTTCTCGCTCTCACTGATTGCGTAGTGGCGGTTTCGGCCGGGTGGGTGCCCATTTTGTGTGTCCACATAGCCTCATGCCAAACCTACTACACGTTCCAATTAAAACGCTTTTTTGCCTTCAGGCAAAGTGAAACGGAGGGCGTTGGAAGGGGGATTGAGAATGAAGTGGATTTTGTCAACAAACTATTCGCTAAAGACATATTTGGAAAAAAATAGCCCACTCGTAAAGGAGAGGAATGAAACAGTGCAAGAAGGTAGGTTTTAGTATTTTCTATCAGAAGAAAATTTTTTATATTTTATATCTAGCCAGAAGAAAATTTCAGGCGTCACTGGCTGAGTACTGCAGAGGTCCCAAGAATAAAACTGCTTAACTTGTCAGCATTCATGCGTTCTTCTCTTCACGACTACATGCATATTAACAAGAATACTGTTTTGTGACAGATCAACGAGGGCCATGGACTGCAAGGCTCATAGCCCAAGGTTTTGGGGTGAAAGGAGATAGGAACTGAGCATTTGAGGCGTTGCTAAATTAAATTGAAAGCCGCAATTTTCCTGGAATCGACATGTGATGGTTAGCGAAACTAAGTGAAGCACGGCCTCTTGAGTCGTTTCAACAGCCGCCACTGGCTTCACCAGTGGCTTCACCAGTGGGTAGACTGGTTTGTCACCTATGCCTGGTACGGTCAGAGGGCTAGTAGGCGTGGTGGAAGAGCCAACACGTGTAAGACATGCAGTTCTCCTTCACATTCGTGAGGCACACACAGCGCCCACCTCGGTCACTTCTCCCTTGACGACTGTAACGCAGTTGAGGTCACCGTGCCCCCTCCAAGTTGAAGGCACTGATGACATTTGGTACCATATCACCGGCATGTTTCAACCGTACCACTTCCTAGTTTTTGAGGTCAGACGATCTTACGGACTCGGTGTAGCTCCATGGTGGTCCATGCTCTGCACCATTCTCTGTTCAGTGGAGCATTCACCTAGAAGGCCAACCAATCTCGTCTTCCTTCTCCAGTGCTCACGATGTGAGTCGGTGAGATGTCGAGGGCCTGATCACCATACTACCCAGGTGGGTCTCGTCATGCCTAAGGAGTACCACTTCTGAAGGTCTCATTGTGTACCACCAGTCGGTGCAGTCAAGAGTGACTTCCGAGTTACTCGTCAAAGAGCTCTAGACCTCCATGTGAGCGAAAGAGCTTCAGCTGAGATGACAAAAATGTGTAAGGGAACAGTAGCTCTAGCGCAACACAAGTGGATCTGATAATGGGCATCCTAAGCTACATAAGCCCTAAATGGGTAACATAAGCCCTGGGTGTGGCGTCCTTAGTCTTCCTTGAAGGCAAACGAAGTTATAATACTAAGACAGTATACGCATTTTAGGAAACAGAGAGGGGTCGCACTTATTGGCATGGCCCTGAGACCATCCCACCCAGCTAGGGTAGGATGACCACCTCAGTCCGTAACCGAATCCGGCAGTCAGAACAGACAAAGTATTACACAACCCCACTCTCTTTTGGGGCGTCATCCTCGACGCTCATCTTCGTGTGGTAAGAACACTGGCCCAAAGGCTACGTCATTTAATAAATAGTTAGCCTTTTCTTCCCTAACACCTCGTCACTTCCGTGACCACATCAACTTTGGCAGCACCGTAACGAACTACCTCACATTTTTCATGGGTAGTTTGCAAAGGTGGGGACATCAGTACCAATTATTCTGTTATAAATTATCCAAATAGTAAAATTAACACAGCTTTGTGAGATCAGTCCTGAAAGGCTCCGCATACTTCAAAGGGAATCGCAGTTGCCAAATTATTTACTGATCGTTTGTTGATTGAAAACACAGGTTTCGGCTTCTGAAAGGAGGAGTGGTCCTTCAAATAAAATGTCAATGGAAGATCCAAGCATTGGCAATTATGTGTGCTGCAAATTAAACAACCAACCTGAGGAACAATAAGGCTAACAGAGTTTGTTATTTTGCTGTCTGAGGGAACATATTTAATGAAGAAATACACACTAGCATCGCATGGAGGGATTTTGCGGTAAATGGAGGAAAAATACTTTGTGTTCAATCCTACCCCATCGACGTGTCAAAGTGCTTGAAGTTGCACAACGAAGGACTGACTCAACTTGGTTTGTCACGTAAAAGCCTCAAATAAACAACAGGCAACGAATTCACTTTGATACGCTCACCATCAATCCTACTGTGTGTGCCACGAACTCAAACCCTCCCTGACCCCTTACACTCTCTCTCTCTCCCTCCTTAAATAACAACACTTGAATTCATAAAAGGTGTCTGTTAATATTATACCTCTAGACTGCAGACTAGCTGCTATTCTGTAGTGCTGAATGGAAATCTGCTGTGAGTAGGAACCTCGGATTTATTTGGTGCTGGTAACCACTTGACGCCCTCTGCTGATTGGCTAGCACTCGTCCAATCATCTGACGAGTTGTGAAACCTCGACACCCTTCTCAGCTTCCAACTTAAACCAGCGCTAAAAATAGAAGAGGCTGAGTAAGGCTTTGATCGTTTGTTCAATTCTTCATTTTAGTCAAGTGAATACAAAGGCTACACCATTTCACCTTGCTTTAGCAGCATTGCCTCCGAGCTATGCCATTAGCCTCCCAGATCTTTTGTGCATCATGATTACATTCTATTCCTTAGCCTTCTGGCTTCTATGGACGTCGGAAAGATCTGGGCTAAGGCACTGATGACATTTGGTACCATATCACCGGCATGTTTCAACCGTACCACTTCCTAGTTTTTGAGGTCAGACGATCTTACGGACTCGGTGTAGCTCCATGGTGGTCCATGCTCTGCACCATTCTCT